>JARYGA010010010.1:0-62372 GCA_030545235.1 Helianthus tuberosus | reverse complement strand
AGTAATAGTATAGCGTGAGTAGTAGTATGTTCGTTCGTTACAAAGTATCGTATTATTTCCCATCGCGGCCTTCCAGGCAGGTGTGCGAAGATATTGGGGAATGTTTTTCCCAAGTATTCTAGACTAGGTTTATTTGTATCGCGGCCTCTCCAGGCAGGTGTGCGAAGATTTGTAAATTTAGTTCGCGGCCATCATATGGCAGGTGTGCGAAGTCAGTCATAATATCGCGGCCAATCCTTGGCAGGTGTGCGAAGATCGTTCAATAAGTGTTACTAGTCTAGCAGTAGGTTCTAGCATCTATGTATGTACAGTAAATCATCAAATCCCCATTCCCACCCGGGAACCCCATGCCTTGGCTTGTGTGAACTCACCTTGGTTTGCTCGGTATGCTAGGTTATGTGCTCGCAATTAAGTCAATCACGTCCTAGAGTATGCACGTATATAAAATCAGTTTGTGTTCAAGTTGTTCACGTATAATCAGGTAACACGTAATCATAATCATACTAGTCATGCTTGACATTTAACAGCAGTTAGTTATTCCAGTTAACACTTAACAGAACTAACTCAAGTTACTGTGCTGGTACATATTGGCGAAACACACATGTTGGCGAAACACAATATTGACGAAACACATTCAGTTTCGTCGTGGCCTTGTTTGGCGAAACAGGATTCTGATTCGTCGATTTGCTCTTGGCGAAACACTTCTGTTTCGTCAAGAGACCTGTTTCGTCGAACAGTCAGTTACGTCGCATAATCAGTTACGTATGAAAACCCTAATCATGTTAACAACCGTCATCAACAACAGCAGTTACAAGAACACATCGATTCCGATCTCATCCAACAGTTACATCAACAAATCAACGAGGTCATTAAATCCAATTATTAACAAAACACATACTTGAATCAGACAATCATTCGACTCATGTGCATGTTCACATATCCCAACCTCAACCACAATACATTAATAGCCGAGCCCATCATTCTTATTTGTTTAGCTTTATATGGCTGCACATGCATAGTCATTATATAGTCAAAAAGGGTTTACATGTTATGGCCGACAATATAAGTGTTTTACATGCAAACTTCAGAAGTTGGTAATTAATATACTGACCCATGTTCATCTTTCCCATGCTAACACCAAATCGCATATATACATACTATTATTAATCGATTTCATGCATAGCAACAACAAACAATCAAAAAGTAATATAAATCCAAAACTATGAAGAAGTAATATGCATACCAACTGTTAATTAAGATGTTGTTGATTCAATGGGGGTCTACTGCCGTCGCCAATAGGAGAAGTACCCTAGGGTTTTCCAAATGTTCTATTGTATCCGATTTGGTAGTTATAACATAACACATAGTTGGGCCAGTCGAACACCTTTAGGCCAAAGCCCATACCTCAACGAAATTGGTGAGGGTGTTTTCGTTTGGAGAAAATATTTCGGGTGGGGGTGTGTTTGGCAAGGGGGTCCGACCCAAGTTTTACTAATTACACAATTCGTATTACTAATACAAATTATATATATAAATATACACACAAGGATTCGCATAATACAACATAAGTCTCGAAATCATTCAATAAATCAACATATCGGATTATCACCCAAGGTTCACATTTGTTACATTTAGTACAACGGTAAGTTTTGAAATACGAGTTGTCACAATAGGGAGCACTCGTAATGAGTAAGCTTATACCCTTGTCGATTTCCCTCGACTATGTCGAATTTCCCTTCGACTATGTCGAATTTCCCTTCGACTATGTCAATTTACCTTGACTATGTCAATTTCCCTTGACTATGTCGATTTCCCTCGACTGGGACACCGAAGCACTCAAGTGATCACATGAGGACCATGAGTGGGGCTCGGCCATACCCGTTAGATCTAACCCTCGTCCCTAATTAAGTATTAATGGGATTTCAATATTAAGTCTATGCTCACATGATCTAGTATTTCATAGGCATTTGTTGGTGCATGCGTCTGTCGACTTCGTCTTGTATTGTAATAGATAGATCAGGGCACGCAAAACGAGAAAAGTGTGTTTATAGGTAATTTCGCACGAAATTACACCTAGGTAATTCCGTACGAAATTAAGTAGTAATTTCGTTTGTGCTATTCCATGCGAAATTAGCTGCCCTATAATACTAGATGTGTCTGTATCATTTGGGACGAAATTAACATTCCGGTTTGAGAGCCGAAGTGCTGCCGAAGTGTCTACTCGTTGTAAAACTTTGTCAAATCAATCAAAAGACAGTTTAAAGTGAATATCTTGCTGAATTGAACTTGATACGTCTGTTTCCGCCTTTCGTATTGAGAAAAACTCTTCTGATCGACTCGTTTGGGTCAGAAAACGATCCTACAAGTGGTATCAGAGCTTAGGAGGAAGAGTTCATACCTATTCATCTGAAAATTCTGTTTTCTACACCTTCTTTTCAAAATTGACCGTGAAATCTTGGTCAAAATGTCTTGAATTTCATACATTGTGCTCGCAATTGTGTTTTAACAAACCCTGGAAAGTTTCAGATCTTAAAACGACTTAAAACTTGATCAATTTTAACAAAAACAGCTCGAGATGATGACATCAGCAGTATTTCGTACAAAATAAGCAGTAATTTCGCACCAGATTGTATTTTCGTTTGAGAGGTTCACACGAAATTAGCTATTTCGTTACTAGTTGGTATTTCGTTTGGATATTTCGCACGAAATTAGGTATTTCGTGTGAAAAGGGTATTTCATGTGAATTTGATATTTCGCTTGAGATCAATATTTCGCGTGAAGTTGGTATTTCGTTTGAGTTTGTATTTTGTGTAAAGTTGGTTATTTCGCTTGAAAAGACTTTTGTGTGAAAATTGTTGCCGAAACATGGAAGAGGAATTTTATAACGCATTTGCTACTACCCCAACTACTCCGGCATCTGTTACTCAGAATTTGAATATGGAAAATGAAACGGGCACCATGCAAAAACCGCCTAAGCTCATGAATATCGAGGAGTACAAAGGATGGGAAGAACGATTTGAGAACTGGGTTCAAGCAAATTATTTGGATGCTTGGGAATGTGTTGAAACGAAATATATTAGACAATTGAATGATGATGAAGAGGAGATTGCTATTAAAGATCTAAGTGTTGATGATAGAAAGAAATACAAAAATGAAAAGATGATGATTAGTCTATTGCATCAAGTGGTTAAAGAAGATATCTTGGTGTTATTGCAACACAATGGAAGTGCATACTCTATCTGGAAAGCATTAAAATCAAAGTTTGTTTGAAGTAAAGAGATGATTAAAAACAAAAAGTCACTTTTGAAAAAGGAATTTGATCTATTTCGTGGTTTGAGAACTGAGAGCACCAAGTAGATTATTGAAAGATACTGCAATCTGTTAGTCCAAATGAAGAGAGTGAGCATCATAAAAGATAATAAAGAGTTGATAGGAAAGTTGGCTGATGCGTTGCCACATGAAACTTGGGGCACATATCTCATGATGTTGAGAAATAAGAAAGATTTTAGTAATTTGACACTGAATAATTTCATTGAATAACTTGAAGCTCAAGAGATGGAACAAAGGAAGATCTCAAGAATGAAAGATTTTGATGGAGAACAAGATATTTGGCTGTATTACAAAGGAGGTATCAGTGACAAAACCAACATGTCACCAAAGGTTGAAACCGCATTTAATGCTAAGAGTTCGTCTGAAGGTTCATCTAAAGGATCAAACAGCAAAACAAGTTTTTCTTCATATTCATCCTTTGATCCAAATTTTTCAACAACCAAGAATGGCAAGAGATTACAATGCAACATTGTTTTGAATCTTGAAAATGGTGAAAATTTCTCAGAAGAGGTTGCAAAAGGTCACATGTCGTTGTTAGGAACTGTATTAGAATCATATGAAAGTTTAGTTGCAGGAAAGATCGGGAATCCAATGTTGACAAAAGAGGATTACGATCAGATTGATGCTGAAGAGATGGAATTAATGGATATAAAGTGGTGTTTGGCGAGTGTTTTGAGAAGAGCCGAAAAGTTTAAACAAATTACGGGAAGAGATGATTTCCGTGATGCAAATGTTTCTACTCTAGGTTTTGATAAATCTAAAGTTACTTGTTTTTGTTGCAGGGAAAAAGGACACTTCAAGAGAGAGTGCACAAATCGCGAAGCAAGTGGAGCTCAAAATCCGTTCAACAACAATGATTACTATAGGAAAGCAATTTATCATCAAGTTGCTCAACAACAACAAGAACCACAAACTGCACATGCTAGGAAGACAATCGAAGATTCATCAAAGAGAACTTGTATGGTGAATCAAGATGATAAAAAGTCTTCAAAAGGATTCAGTTGGGACAAATATGTTTCAGCTGATAGCAAAGCATGTCTAATAAATCAAGATGATGAAAAATTACCAGAAGGGTTTAGCTGGGCAAATTTCAGTTGGGATGACTATGATCCTAACAAAACTTCAAAACACAAAACTTTTGTTGCTCGAGTTGCTGAAGATAGTGATAATGATGATGATTATTATGCAAGGAGAATGGAAAAGCACTTAAGAATGATGGAAGAGAGTGACAGTGATGATGAAAAAGCTAAAAAGAAAAAGAAGAAAGTTAAAAAACCTGTCAGCAGTGATGATGAAGAAGTTCCAGTAATAAGGAAAAAGGTCAAAGATATTCCAGTTTTCACAGCTGAAGCTGAAGCTGATGCACAAAAGATTCCGGTGATATGTGAAAACTGTGAAGCAGTAAAGAAGCAGAATAGTACTTTGATTCATAACATGAACACATTGAAAGAATCTTACGATGTTTTGAATAAAGCCATGAATCAATACAATCAGTCAAGCAGTGAACAAGCAACAGTTATGAAGACACTTCAAGGAGCTTTCATGACAAAGCAGAAAGTGGTCAACAATTATATTGAGAAGTGTGTTGTGCTGGAGCAGAAACTGGAAACCCAAAGGATTGAAACAGAAAGAGTTAATAGATTGTTAAAAAGTTACTCATGTACTTCTTATGTTATTGACAGGATTTATCCAACAGTTGAAGGCATGAAGGAATTTGATGAAGAGGAAGTATCTGAAGACAAAAGTTCTGAAAAGAAGAAGGATACTGAAATGAAGATTTCTGGTAAGAAACAAGATGCCAGTTACAACAAGTGTCCACCCCCGCTTGAAAATGGATATTCTCCACGAAATCCAAATTCAGAAAGAGTCAAAAAGGCAACCAATTTACAGTGGGAGTCTGAGTCTTCAGAAAATTTGCCAGATAACATTGATGTTACTTTCACATCGTCTAACACTGATCATGAGTCCAAATTAATAAACAAAGTGGTTGATCAGGTGTTGGATAACGATGAAACCGAGGAGTCAAATTCGGAGTCAAACTCAGAGTCAAAGTCTGACAAGTCAAAGTCAACAGTCAAAAAGGACAAACGGGTTTACAATAAAGAATTCTTGTTATCGAAATCTAATTTGAATGATGAAACAGTCAAAGTGGCTTATACTTTGAATGATTCTAACAAATTATATTCTGATGAAGAATTTCCAATAAGAGGTGTCAAAACTGAATTGATCAAAAAGGTTTTCAAATTAACAGAAATTAATATTTCTGAAATAAAAGATGTAAATCTTTCTGAAAAACCTAAAACGTACACCTCAAGAGTACAACAAAGAGAAAACAAGAAAAAGGGTTACAGTTCTGGTTCTGGTTTTCACAAGAAACCTAACCATACGGTAATTTCAAAAGAAAATGATTAGGATTTATTCCACCGAAAAATCATAAAAATGAAAACACTTATAAACCAAAAATTGTTTTTGTTTCAGGAACATCAACTGAAGAAGAAAAGGAGCAATTATTCAGAAAGCAAACAAACAAAGAATTCCTTGCTAAAAAGCAAGAGGAAATGAAGAATGAAGCTGCTAAAAGGATGGAGACTAGAACCTGTTTTTAATGCAAAATTGTTGGTCATATTGCCAGGAATTGTCCAAAGGCAATTCAAACAAAACATGAAGTCTCTGAAAAACTGAAAGAAAAGATTGTTGAGAATGAACCACCAACTAAACAATTCAAAGTTATCACAAATTCGAAGTTTGAGGTTGGTGAATGTTCAAAAAGGTTTTACAAGAGAAAAGCAAATCTTGACAACCACAAGTGGGTTGTTAAGAAATCTGATGATAGTTCTAGCAATGATTCTGATTCATCAAAATTAGAGGAGCTATTTTCAGGCGACGAATCCGATTCCATAAAGTCAGAGGAGCCACGTGTAGAGTTAAAATTGGAAACATCAGTTCCGCCAATGAATGATGTCAATTTTCCACCATTGAGGGCTGAGAATTTTAAACAAAAAGTTGGTAAAATTGAGATTTCAAATCAATTTTTCTCTGAAAAGAAAGAATTTGATATTGAAAAAGCCTTTAACCCCAAAGTGCAACACATTTTTGGTAAAATGATTGATGGGAAGGTAAAAGGGGTAAAGGAATTTTATGAGAAGAAAACAAAGAAACCAAGTAAAGATGAGTCGTCCCAGGTTTGTGACTGGGATAGAACCTATTATGATGATTGAAAACCAGGACTTGCCGGAGCTTCCAGGTTGGTAAGAGTGGAGCAGGAATCGGCATCTTTCTTAAGAAATTCACAACTGTGAATTTTCGACCGACAAGTGGTAGTATCATTTTTTAATATTGTTATATTTTACAAAGTGGTATGGTTGGTAAGTGTACCTACAAGTGGTTGAAGAAGGTTTTCACTTTCAAAAGGTAAATCAATGTCATTAAATTGAACTTGATTTAACTTTCATTCAAGTGGTTGAGAAAACAAAGTGATGAATTGATCCCCATTCCTACAAGTGTTAAAATCAACAAATCTAATTTTCCGGAAAAACCATTTGATTAAAACAAACTTAAGTGTTTTGAAATCATAATGGGAAAATAGTTTGTTGTAAGGGGGAGTTCTGATTGTTTATGCCAAGTGGATGGCGATTTGAAGCAATTCACAATAGTTGTCACTTTACTTGTACAGTTTTTTTTCAAATTTCTTTAAATGATTTTGAATTTTAGGGGGAGTAAGAATTTCAGAAAATCCAAAAATATTAGTATTTTGAAAAATCCAAAAACATGATAAAATGAAAAATAGTTTTGTTGTAAAAAGAGGAAATGATAGTACATCAATGGACTATCACAACATGCTAAAGAATTGGAAAGTTAAAATGTGATAAACATTCTCACTAATGATGTGCCAGTAGGTTTTTACACATTTAGTAGATTGTGACGAGATATAAACCGAAATTTCAAACTTACTTATATCATGGGGAACATCTCTCGGATATATGGGTAACCCCCGAAATCTTGTTTGAAATGTCCCTCTTTCTGAGATACTAGGTCTTTATACTCAGTGATATATGGGGTATTATCCCGGGACTTCTGATTTTGCGGAAGCAATGGCCTAGTCCCTGTATAATACTCTCTGCTTGCTTGAAATATAGCACCACCCTCAGTACAAAAAATGATGAAACATTGCAAAATGCTAATCATATGTTGTTGAAGAAAAGATTCTCTAAAGGGAACACACCTAAAGTCGAAGCCATCATCTCTCTGATTTTGCGGAAGCAATAGCCTGAGCTCTCATGGCCCTCGCATTTAACCCTTTACAGATATCATCTAGGTATACTCACCTGTAAGACTGAATATTGGGATCTGGATACGGGAGTATATTCTGAGGTGGGACACGCGAATAAGTTTAAGTCTCTAAAATATTAATCTCGTATCTCGAAACAGTTGAACTTTGTGTGAAAATTTAAGTGGATCAGTATACTGACAATCTAAGTGAATCGTTTAGAACTAAAAATGGTTAAAGCTTAACGGTGTTAGTGATTTGTCTCATAAACTGATATGATCCTCTTACACAAGCTCACAAAAATATTGTCTGTAAATATTTCTTTACTGCATTTCATTCTAAGTTCAAAAGTCCAAAAAGATTTTAAGTGTGTTTTAGCATAAATTTTTGAAAAATTCAAAAAGATTTTCGACAACTGTTGTTGGAGAGCTGATTTTCAAAATTCCGATTGCTAAACATGATGAAAAAAAGGTTTGGGAAAGTGTGTTTGAAAATATTTTCTTACAAGTGGTTCATCAGAGATTAACAATGTTAAATCATTTTGTATTATACTTGCAAATGGTGTTTTATGTTCGTGTCTACAAGTGATTAGCAGAGAATAAATTTGTAAAATTTTAAATTTGTAAAATTTATATCTGGGTTAAGAATGTGCAGGTAAACCAGGTTTTGATTCTGAGCAGAATGTGAGCCAAGTCAAGATTTTGAACCTGTGTAAGAACCAGCTACATATCTTGGGATAGAAGATTGTAGATCCAAGATTTAGATCCTAATGTTTATGCAAGCTGATGATGCTGATGAACTTAAGGAATCAAGAGATCTGATCAAGAGAGTTAGAGTGAGATTAGAGCCAGGTCGAGATCCTCGAGAAGAAGAGAAGACAGAGTTTGAGGATGTTTTACATTGTTAGATACTTCAGAAGAGGTCGAGAAGACTGATAAAGATTGAAGATTGAAGACTCAACACTGAAGACTCGTCAACATTCGAGGGGGAGTCTGTTGGTGCATGCGTCTGTCGACTTCGTCTTGTATCGATTCTTGTATTGTAATAGATAGATCAGGGCACGCAAAACGAGAAAAGTGTGTTTATAGGTAATTTCGCACGAAATTAAGTTTCGCATGAAACTAATTTCGTTTGTGCTATTCCATGCGAAATTAGCTGCCCTATAAATACTAGATGTGTCTGTATCATTTGGGACGAAATTAACATTCCGGTTTGAGAGCCGAAGTGCTGCCGAAGTGTCTACTCGCTGTAAAACTTTGTCAAATCAATCAAAAGATAGTTTAAAGTGAATATCTTGCTGAATTGAACTTGATACGTTTGTTTCTGCCTTTCGTATTGAGAAAAACTCTTCTGGTCGACTCGTTTGGGTCAAAACACGATCCTACAAAAATAATGTATTTCAATAAAATATATATTTAAACGTGTTTTGTCCCAAAAATAATGTATTTCAATAAAATATATATTTTTCTCAAGAATCATATATTTTCTAAATATTCTAAGAAAATATATTTTTACTTCCAAAAATAATATATTTTCTCTTTGCCGAAAATATGATATACTTTGTAATAATAACGAAAATCATATTTTCATTCCTTGTGTCCCAAAATAATGTTTACCAAAAACATATTTATAACGGTATTTTCCAGAATATTTTGTAAGTTACGTTCTTGCGTTTGATTTCACAATACTGAGTGTGTAACTTATATATTTATTCCTTGTGATTTTTGGTATTATTTTGGATTGTAAATTCTTGGTATTTTGTTAAGTTATATTACTTTAATTCTTAAAATAACATAACTATTACACCGAGTATACAAATAATCACACACAATGTGTTATAAATGTAAATATATATTCTAAATACATATTTATCCATTTTCGTTTATAAAAACCAACCTCCAATACTTGTATTTTTGTAACAAAATCTATGGAAAAGTTTATATTGAAAATCATAGTTAAAATTCACTTGTAAATATTTGTTTAGAAAATATTTTTCTAAGTGTTTGTATTTTTAGAAAATTTCGCCATAGTTTCCCCTAAAAATGGAGGTGTCCATGCTTTTTAAGCATATCATTTTCTTTTCAAAAATCATCATAAGCAATCAACAATCATCCTTAAACAACTTTTACTTACCAAGTGCCAAAACATTGCATTTTACATAATAGTCATGAACTTGAGTTTTCATAAAAACTTGTAGTAACTTGGCAGTATGTTTAGTAGATTTAGTTACCCTTTAAAGTGTGTTTATTCCTCTAAAAATCTCATTCTTAAAGAAACTAGGTGTTTACAACTTGTAAACATATTTTACAAAAATGTTTATTTATTAGAACTTCTTGTTTCATAAGTGTTTATACACTTTTTTTTCCACTAAAAATAGTGTAGGTTTAAGTAAGAATCAAGTTCTATTAAAAATCATATTTTGAACTTGGTTCTCTTGGAAAATCATTTGTAAATCTTTGATCCATAAGACTACCAACTCACTTTGTTTATTATTTGTCAAGAAATCATTTTATTCATCAAGTTCATGTTTGCACAAGAAGATGATTATCTTATTTCATCACATAATCATCCTCTAACTTGCTAGATCATGTGTTTAATAACAATCTAGCAAGCTCCTTATGATGATCAACATCACAATCTCTAGTAAATAACAAGCAAACATCATTCATACACTAAACAACATAGTTTCATCACTATTTCATCATATGTAAGCTTTATGTTCATGATTCATGTTCATATCTTTTAGTGTTCTTGTGATTTACAACATAATACATCTTTTAACCCACTAAAATTGGAAGTAACAAAGCTTATGAGAGTCTTACTACTAGCTCTAAGCTAGAGAAGAATACTTGATGAAGAAGATGATAAAAGTGATGGATAAAAGCTAATGAGAAGGGTCCTTGATGATCCACAAGCTTCACACTTCGTTAGACACCTTCTTACACCTTGTGAATACTTGAGGTTGGATGAATGAAGTTGGATGATGATGGTGGTGCTTGTGGTGGTCTTCGGCCGAGAACAAGAGGGAGGAGAGGAAGAAGTGTGGTGGATGTGGTGAGATGAAGTGTTGATCTTATGAAATCCCATGCCATACTTATAATCATATCTTCTAATATTTTGTCCACAATATCAAGCAATATCTTAGAGAAGATCATGGGAAGATTGTGAAAAATCTTGGTGGATCAAAGGTGGGGCCATATGACCGTCCATTTATATATGGGGGGGTCTAAGTGTAAATTCCAACATCTAGTTAAATTAAAGGCCCAAATCCAAGTATTAGTTACAAGTGTTAGTTACTTGATATTTTTAGTGGGTGTTAGGGTGTTCGGGGATCATAACTAGCTCAGAAGTAATAAAACAGTGCTTCTAGTATAATTTTGGTGTTTCGGGCAATGTTCGGTTATTCGGTTAGATATCAGTTCGTTAAAGTGTCAAACATTTCCGTTTAGTGTTCTTTATGTACCCCTTTGTGACACTTTTAATTCCCGGCACTTAGGAAAGTATTCAGGACCATTTAGTCATATTTTTGCATGTAAAAAACTTGTTAAAATGCTGAATTCTGCTGATTTATGCATAATTCTGCACTTTGGGTGAGTTTTAGGCATTTCCCGGCACTTAAATTATCACTTATTTATGCAGTTTTGGTGGTCCTTATTTCCCTACCCACTATACTAGTGTAATACGTAGTCTCTGGCTCATATTGGGCCTCAAAACACTCTCTGTCTATGTACTGAACTTCGTCAGCTTTTTTAGTTTGTTTGGTAATGGTGCCAATTCTGTTATGTGCATCATTAAATCTATATCCTGTTGTATGTAGCATTGATAATCATGAAATGCCATTGTATGTATATAACAGTAATCAGGAATTCATTCGTCTTGTAAACTAGATCATGCACAGTTATTTCAAGCACAAATTACTGTTCAATTAGTGTACGGAATGCACGGAAAAGTGACAGTTGTCATATAAACAGCTTAGCATAATCTGCACAAGTCAAGTCAACACTTCAGAAAAAGCCATCACAAAGTACGTTCACGGTTTGCCTGAATGTGTGGGCGATATTTTCGAAGCTGCAAGACCTGCTACCATCGAAGAAACCTACCGCTTGGCCGCAGAAATCAACGACAAACGAGTCTTGGATGGATTTTTCTCCAAGAATCCTGTCAAACAAGCTCATCAAGAAATCGTCATCGACTCTTCCGACGATTCTTCTAACGATTCCTTCGACGATTCTTCAAGTAAGTTCTCAGACGAATACTCCGATGATAACACATCGCTATAGGAAGCTCAGTCCAGCCGCAAACGAAAGACCATGAGCCTAAACTCTCCAACAACCGAACTGTCACAACCAGAAACTCTCCAAGCAATTCCAGTCCACTCGAAGCGCGACTACAACGGAACTCATCCCCTGTGTCTCATGTGTACGTATCATCACCCGCCAGAAGCTAACTGTCGCTTTTGCGCAAATTGTAACTGGTATGGTCATCTTACCCAGCACTGTCGCACGGGGCCGCAAACTTGAGGAATTCCAGCAACAATCGTAGTCTCCGTAGAAGTCCTCCACAACAACATTAGTTATGCTTCCAATGTTGTTGTAATGATACGATTTTCGCCGTTAATTTCTTTTGCATGTTGAACTTGTTCTATTTCTCGACGCAATGTGGACTCTACTTATCTTTCACTCTCTTACACTCGCGCACGGACTATATACTAGCACTATGTACTATATAATGTGTTTTACCCCTACTATGCGTTCTCGAGATAAAGTACGATAAACGTGCAAGGATCAAATTAATCACGGGTGCACACGGGATTACTGTGATCAGTGCACGGAGATCGCAATAAGTTTCAATGATGCCATAACGTTAAAAGCATGATCGAGCGTGGTGGATACGCCGCTGGTACTTCCTATATATAAGCGTATCGACCATGTCAACACAGTGCGACCCCAATTCGCGGGGCAGAGGCGTGTGGTGGAAGCATGGTGGATACGCCGCCGGTACTTCCTTTATATAAGTGCTTCGCCATACCAACCAATGACTTGTGAAGAAAGTGCCATACAAGTTGAACGTTATTAGACCAAGTATGCTATTAACTCTATTTTCGACACACTACACTACATCGCAAGGCGTAACAATCTCAATCACAACTCAAAGCGTGTAATCGCTAGACTATTCGTAAGTCAACACGCTCGCAATCGCATTATCGCTAGAATCTATCTCGCAATCTCAATCGGTTACTGTGTGTTCGCTCAATCACTTATTATGTGCATCGCGTTATCGCATATCGTGGGTATCGCTCTATCGTTTGTGTATCGCTCTATCGCTTGTGTGTTGCTCCATCGCTCATCGTGTATCGCTTAATGTTTATCGCCATCGCTATCGCTTACTGTTATTTATGTGATCTGTGTTATGTTGGTACACATAACCTCGCTTCACGAGATGAAACTGATAGGGTTAAAACATGGTGGATACGCCACTGGTACTTCCTATATATAAGTGTTTTAGCCATATCAGCAGATTTTCGTGGAAAAAGGCCATGTGGGGCTTGACGTCAGTTAAAACTTGTGGTGTTGTTTAATCTAATCAAATCGCATATTCCCATTGCTTGCAACGCATCGATCGTCGCCTATCGCTCGATAGTTGTCGCTATCGCTCGTCGCTTATCGCTCGTCGCTTATCGCTCGTCGCTTATCGCTCATCGCTTTTCGCTTGTCACCGCCGTCTTCTCTTAATATTTTGTGCTATCGAACTTTCGCACCCCACTTACCCCCTATCGCACTCGCTCGTGTCACAAAACTGAGTTCGAAAACGACTTCATCACTCAGTTCGCCTTTCAAGACTTGATCCAACCCTTTCTAGTTTGGATCAAGTCATCGCAAATCTGTTTGTACTATGTTGACACGTATGACACTGCCACACGAGACGAAAGCCATATGGTTAAAACGTGGTGGATATGCCGCTAGTACTTCCTATATATAAGCGTTTTACCCATATTGTCGAACTTTCGTGGAAAAGTGCCATGCGGGGCCGACCTTAAAAAAATAATTAAATTTTTGGTATTATTAAAAAGCTTTGTTTACACAAAGTTTAAACCAACCTTTTCTTACAAAACTTTTCCTAAAATTTGATCAAAACCTTTGTACAAAACGAGATTATCTTGTAATGATGGTGTGACAATCGACTCAAGTTACTGCCGCGTGACGAGAAAATTTCGTAAGACGAGTTTTAAACACCCTAAAATCTTTTAGCAACCTAATAAAACCCCACTCATAGCGCTGGTGTGAACATCGAAACAAGTTTAACGCCGCACTGTGGGAAGATTTTTCATAAACAAGTTTCTTCAAATCTTTTCGAATTAACCAACTTTTCAAGAATACAAAACACTTTCGGATCGCTTTTTGTGTGTTGCCATCTTTTGTATACGAATCGCCTTACTCGCTGCCATCGCCAGTCATCGCAACATTCTCGCTTGTCGAATTTCGATCGATCGCTCGCTCATTTTTTGACGCTTTTAATCACCACTCCCACTCGCATCAATCCTCGTAACCCTTCTTATGGATTAGTTTCGGGACAAAATTTCCTAAAGCAGGGGAGACTATAACAACCCGCACGTTCGTGCGTTGTTACTACTCGTTATACTCGTTACGCCTAGCACCAGGGATTCGGATCATAATGTAGCTATATCGCATACATCGCTATTTCGCAGTATTTTCGCATATTACGCATACTTTAACGCTATAACACATCACATCGCACATACTAACACTCACGATGACGTTGAGTGAGGACCTAACCTACCCTCCTCGATAGCCGTGATGTGTTGCAACGCAATGCATATTCGAACCGCGCAACTCGATTATCGCAACGCAGACTTTGAAAATGGATATTTATACGACCCTTTGTGACTAATTATAATAAATATAAGAATGTGGGTATGAAAATGTGTAACCAAACTATCGCAAGGCTTAACGAACAAAATGAAACTTCGAAACGCAATTCGCCAGAGACCACCGATCGAGTGACTGATCGATCGGACTGCCACCCGATCGGACTGCCACCCGATCGGACAGCCACCCAATCGGACAGCCATCCGATCGGACTGCCATCCGATCCATGGCACTCCATCACCTTTTCCACCCCTTCACCTATAAATAGCTTCTGTCACATCACTTGAACAGTGATGTGACAGCTCTCACTCGACCAACACGCTTTGGGGCTATTTCCTCACGATTTCTCAGGATTCTTGTAAGTTTCTACCTCAAATCTTGTACTTTCTTGATCTACACGCACTCCTTCACCTTTCTATCTTTTGAATCTTAACTTTTAACCGTGAAATCACTAGATTTAAGGTGTTCTAGGATGATGTCATCATGGGCTCTTATGAACTTCATATTTTGGCCTCAATCCACCAAGAACAACTTGGATCTGAATGATTTCCACATGAATTAAAAAAGATCTTTCATAAATCTGAACATATTCAAGGTGACCGTCCTGCTATGAACTTGTTCTCAAACTTAGAAGCCTCGCCAGTCGGATCGCCGTCCGATCGAACCGCCGTTCGATCGACCGACCTGAAGGGTAGATATACTTCTCTATTTTCAAAATGCTACAACGAAAACTTCAAAGTACAAACCACCATACACAAACACACCACTCACCAAACGAGATGACAATCCAATCGAATGGCCATCCGATCGGGTGACCATCCGAACGGATTGTCATCCGATCATCCGGCCACCCGATCGGATTGCCATCCGATCAGATTACCGTCCGATCCTTTGGCACTTCGCACCATTTCACGCGCCGCTTATCGTTTATGCTATCGTTCTGATCAGGCTAATCTCACTCTAGCACTCCCTTCAATCCATCATCGCTGTGAGTATACTCGAACCCTTTTTATCGCTTTTTGGGTGTAACATACGTTCCTATCAATCAAAGTTATCAAAATGAATTATTCAATCAAACTGTTTGTCACATGCGAATAACTGTTATGCATATTTACACGTGATGCTAGTTACATATGTGTTAGGACTTATACTCGCGAGGTCCCGCCTTAACTAGTATAGTACTATAGTACCCGACGGGGTCTAGTTAGGATGAATAGCAATCGCAATCGCAGCTCGAGTGACTTAGCTGGTAGTATCTGTCTTGTATGCATGTATGTTGAGGTATCTCGTTTATGTATTTGGTAATTCGCAGCACTTTTATCTATTACGTTTTGCTATCAAAACTTGTATACTCGCCAATACTTTTATATTGACGTTGTTTTAACGTATGTTGCAGGTTTAGTCGCAGTCTACATCAAATCAAGCTAGGAAGTCTAGAAACACACCTAAAATCTAGGTTGTCGGATTTGAATTGTTTGAGAGAACATGAAATTCGTGACAGCTTATGTGATTGTAATTGTTTATTAGTATGGGATAATGAACGCATTAAATACTGTCGCAATTTAGTTGTTATGGAATCTCTTGAGAAATCTGATTCGCCTAGTGTCGCGCCCCGATGATTCCGCCATCGGTTGGGGTGTGACATATAGACACAAAAACCGAACAAAACAAATGCAACAGGGTACACCCTCTATGTATCCCAATAATCAAACCGGTCTTGTTAAACTAGGTATCAATATGCCTAGACTCACAGACTCAGTGATGCAAGAAAATAAAAAAAAATAAAAAAGGAAGAGATAGAACAATCTCATAGTGGGTGCGTATAACTCCAGCAAATCAGGCTTGTAACCTTCACTCGGTTACAAGCACCTGATCAGAAGCAAAACACACATGTTCTGTTGGTTTACCCTTTAAAAAAAGACCAACGAGAACTTATTCAAGAACACCAAGAAACCCTAGAAATTAGGGTTTCACTCTTCAGAGTAGCATAAACCCCAAGAAGATTATAACACCAGATTTGGAATCAGAAGAACCAACCGGAACTACCAAGACTCCAATAGACCACCGGAAAACACCCGGAACATACTGGATCTAAGACACAATCCTCAAACACAACGGAAGAAGATAACCCCAAGAGCACCTAGTGCTCTGATACCATGTCAAGAACACAGTATCAATACCAAAAAACACTTTATTAATCACCAGTAGATTACACATAGAAATCCTAAAACCAGCCGGCACAGATTGACAAAGAATATAAAGAACAAAACTAAAGTAATAACACTCAGCCTATGCAGATCATCAATATGATGATCTGCTCTATAAGATGATCAGAAAGACCACCAACAAGCTCTCGAACACAAACGGAGAAATCCTAGTTTGATGAAAGTTTTAGAGAGAAAAAGAGAGAATGCGTAAAGTGTAAGCAGATGATGAAGAGTTGTGTTATAACCAAACCCTGCCTTAACCCTATCTTTATAACCCGGCCAAAGGCCAAGGGTTGGTTAAAGGCCTAAATAGCAACAGCTCCCAACAAGCCCATCAGCCAATAGCAAGCCCACAAACATTAGCTGGACCAACCTTCAACCCAGTAAAGCCCATTACAACAAAAAAAGAAACATATATTAGCATAAGATTTTATAAAAAAAAAGTATTCAATTGAATAATAAATGTGAGTTCGGGATCGGATCGTAAACGATCACTAGATCTACGGTAGATTCGATTTAGTGTGCGGAATCCATTAAATCGAACCGTAATCGTGCGCGAAGATGTAATTAAACAACGTTTATTACTAAACAACTACAACTGGACATAGTTTCGACTCGGAATACATGGACTGCTCTAGATCTAATCAACGTGACAAACCAGCAGCAGTTCGTTACACGAATAATGGAACTCTTATGTGATTTCGCTTATTTGCACATATATATAGTTGCCGAGATTTCGCTTCAAGAGACAGTCCATAAGAGCGGAATAACCAACTGCCAAATAAGCGAAATCATCCTGACCAAATGAGCGAAAACACAATTCTAAAATACAATTCTATTTCTCATGCATTTTGTCTTCTAGTGAACTCTCATGCAAACAAAATGAAATCTTCACGTGAGTTGTTTCCATGATGTAAGAGATGATGTCACTTTGATGATGTCATCTTTACACATGATGACATCATGCTTGATCAACTTCACAACGACCCCGAGACTTGACATAAGACGAAGACTACAGATGAATGCACCAACAAACTCCCCCTCAGATGTTGACGAGTCTTAAGTGTCGAGTCTTTGCATCTTCAGTCTTAATCAGTCTTTGTACTTCATTCTTTCAATCAGCATCAACAGACTCCTCCTTGCTTGAACAGAATCCCGGTGGATCTGTCTTCAGCTTCAGCTCCCCCTTTCGGTAGTCTCTTCAGGCTCCCCCTTTCGTCAAGCTTCCGTGCTTTTGGGATCGACGCCTGGCTTTCCGTATCAACAAAAACAGAAACCTACACATCTCAACCTCTCGTAAGATAAATAAATTTTGACTCTAAAAGAATTCATTCAAAATTCTCAAACATATAACACACAATATTGTGATTCAAATTAATGAATCATCTAAACATTTGAGGATTATCTTCCAACTTCTCATCATCTTAACCAAACCAATTGTTCATCTTGTTTAGCCTTTGAGATTTTGAATATTAGCTTTTCAACATCAGTTGTCGAAAATCTTTTTGAATTTTTCAAAATATGAAACATAAATACAATAACAGAAATTAAATGCAGAAATGAAATATGTACAAGCATATTTTTGTGAGATTGCGAAAGAGGATCATATCAGTTTTTGAGACACATCACTAGAACCGTTGAGCTTTAAACACTTTAAGATCTAAACGATTCACATTGATTGACGATATAGTTGTTCTTTTAAACTCAATCTAAAAACTTTCGAAATGCTTACCGATACGTTAAGGTATATTAATTTTGCAGTAAATTCTTATGGACCCCACGATCTCAGCATATCCCCTCATCATGCAATACACTAACTCAAGTAATGCCTTTAAACTATCATCAACTGTGATATGTGCGAAAATAAAGCAGAATGTTTAAACATTAACAATCAGGTCGATACTTCCGTATACGCAGAGAAAGTCCAATGTTTAAACAAAATAAGAAAATAAAACAAGTTGAAGTTGTTTAGGCTTTAACCACCAGGTCGATACTTCCGTATACGCAGAGGAGGTCCAAAGCTTAAACGAAACACCAAAGAAAATAAAGCAGAACGTTTAGGCAACAACATCCAGGTTGATACTCACGTATACGCAGAGGATGTCCGATGCTTAAACAAAATAAAGAAATAAAACAAGTTTAAATCTTTGCAAAATGAAATGCACAATCACAGTGATTTTTCAGCAAAGTTGTGAAAGTTCACAAACTTAACCAGTTTTATGTCTTTCGACAATCAGCGATTACTGAGTAGGCACACACTCAAGAAGGACAAAACTAAGTACTATGCTTTTGACCATGTTTCCCACTAGAACTAGGCTTTTTCATTTAGGTTTGTATCGTTATCACAAATCTACTAGTCTAGCTGAGCCTATCGTCACATTTTTAGTGAGACCGTTTATCACATTTTACTTTCCAATTCTTTAGCGTGCTGTGATAGTCCACTGATGTACTATCATTTCCTCTTGTCTCAACAAAACTCATTTTTGATTTTTTCAATGTTTTTGACATTTTCTAATTTTCTATTTTTTTTTTATTTTTCTCCCCCTAAAATCAAAATATGTTTCAATTTTGATTTTCTGAGAAAATTTGAAACAAACTGTACAAACTTGACAACTTGATGAGAATGACTTCAATTCTCCATCCACCTGGCATAAACAATCAGAACTCCCCCTCACAACAAACTATTTTCCCATTATGATTTCAAAACACTTAAGTTTGTTTTAATCAAAATGGTTTTTCCGGAAAAATTAGTTTGTTTACTAATCATTTGTAGATTCGGGGTCACTTCATCACATTGTTTTCTTCGTACACATGACAAATTTTACAATTTCAGTTTTAGATCTCAAACATCACTTGTAGAAAATCAAGTACAACTTAATGTCCCTGATTTACCACATGTAAGGCAAAAAATCACCAGAGTGAAATTTCTCAAGAAATGTGCCGATTCATGTTCCATGCTTACCAACCTGGGAACTCCGGCAAGTCAGGTTTTTCTATTTAAAAAGATTCACCCAAGCCTGACGGTCCTTGGGTGTTTTGAACATACCTTTTTTATTCATAAAATTCTTTAACCCCTTTGACTTTCCCTTCAACCATTTTTCCAAAAATGTTTAGAACATTGGGATTAAAGGTTTTTTCAACATCAAAATCTTTCTTTTCAGAAAAAAATTGATTTGAAATCTCAACTTTGTCAACTTTTTGTTTAAAATTTTCAGCTCGCAATGGTGGGAAATTGAAATCATCCATTGGCGGAACTGACGTTTCAATTTTTAGCTCAACTTGTGGCTCTTCTGACTTTGACGAGTCAGATTCATCGCCAACACGTAGCTCATTTGTTTCCGAAAAAACAAATTCATCGTTAACCACTTCAACCTTCTTTATCTCCTCTTTTGTCCTCAGATTTGCATCTGAAGAATTCGGTTTACTTGACTTTGTTGTCGAGTGAAGCGATTCATCACCACTCTTATTTGTTGTACCCGAGGACAAAATCTTCTCCAAATACTCTCTCGCCTTCTTCCTCTTCTTTCCCAATCTGTCTTTCTGCCCCTGAGAAAGCTTCACTTTCTTTTCTTGAACTTTAGGTTCTTTGACTTTCTGTTCTGAAACTTTCAGTTCCTTGGGCTTTTCTTTGACTTTGACTGACTTCATCACCCTTTTCTGAAATACAGCCCTCAATCTTTCAATTGATTTCATTGGGCAATCTCTGGCAATATGACCTTTGATTTGGCATTCAAAGCATCTCCTCGTCTCAAATCTCCAACTTTGGCAGTTAACAGCAATGTGTCCTCGAACACCACAAGAGTAACACACTCTGTTATCATACCATTTACCACTTTCACACCAAACACTCAGATCATAGCATTGTCTGGCTTGGTGGTAATCATCACTCTTCCTGAAATCTGGATTTGGCTTTGAAGCACTGTGGTTAAACCTGCACCACTTATTACCAACTTTTTGTGAGTTTTGATTTTCAAATTTTTGTGGTTTTTTATAATGATTGGATGACTGAACTGATGACCTTTTATTGTTGTTTTGAAAATTTTTCGAATTTTTAACATTTTGTTTTTGTTCTACATTCTTCTTAACAGGTTTTTGCTTTGAGCATTCACCTATTTCAGTCGAATGTAAAACAGTTTCTTGAAACTTTTCTTTTAATTTCAAAAATGTTTTCTTTTTCTCATTTTCATCATCAGTTTTATCATCACAATCCTTAATTATGACTTTGTCATAATTTGTGACATTGTCACTTATTGGAACTGAATTGATCGGTTTTGTACAAAGATGATTCAGAAATTCTGATGAGGTTACAAAACCTTTCAATTTCTTTTCAAGCTCATTGATTTTGTTTCGAGCACATTCAGCCTCTTTTTCAAATCGAATAATTTTCTGAAGATGAGAATTCATCTCAATTTGTTTTTCAATGTTGTTTTTGCTAAAAACAGATTTCTCATCTTCAAGAATCTTTATTTGACTTTGAAATTTTGTTTCATTTTCTTTCAGATTTTTATTTTCAAGCTTTATCCACAAATCTTCATTTTCTAAAGATTTTATCTTATTTTCAAAAACTTTTTCATTTTCTTTTAATTTTTTAATTTCCAATGTCAAACTGTCCAAACTACTCAATAGTTTGACATTTTCAGACATCAATTTCTCACAATTTTCTCTCAGTTCAAAAATCTGTTTATCATCAGATCTTTTCTCATCCTTCACACGATTGATTTCCAATGTTAAATTCTCCACATCCTTCAAGTGTTTGACGTTGTCTGCTTCGAATTTTTCGCATTTTGAGCACACAACTTCACATTTTGAAGTTTCATCTTGCTTGGATTCTTCATTCTTTGAAATATCCTGTGTCTCTGTCTTGTATGTGCCTGCACAAAAAAATTTAACAAAATCAAGAGGATTCATATATTCATCAATATAACAACCCCTCTTAATATCGTATTTCATAACATCTTTTGCTACACGACACATATTGACTCTTTTGCATATTTCAATAACCACATCGAAACTCATTTTTTCCAATTCTTTTTCTATTCCATTCATCAACTCTTTCTTTTTCTTATTATTTTCATACTTGAGTGTTTTGAGCTTATTTATAAATTCATTTGGATAAAAATTTGAGAACCTAGAATCCTTTTTCAATTCAATCAAAAATTCATCCCACTCTGAAGGTAACGCGTCTGCAAATTTTGATATTTTTTCAGCATTTGACATTCTTATCTCGTAACTTTTTAGTTTTTCAATTAAACAATAAAACCGTTTTTCCAACACATCCACTGTTTTATTTTCCATACACAAAAAACATTCAAATCTTTTATCCCAAACATTCTTATTCTCATTCTGATATTTACTGTAACACCTGTGTCATTTCAACCATCAAACAAATGCCAAACCAATGAAATATAGTATTTCATACTTGGGATTTGTAAAAATATGTGTATCGTTTACACATATCAATTCTTGTTCGATTTCAAGCTTTAAATCGCTTTCTGGAAGGTTATACGCGCACTAATGTGTAGATATAACCAGTTTAATCCAACGAACACTCTGGAAAAGTGAAATAGGCTTAACATACCTTAAATAACCTTTACATAACTTAGAAATAAGTTTTAAAGGCTTTGGTATGGCAAAAACAAGTTATATCGCTTACAGGGACTAAATATGACAAACTGCGAAAGTATGCCAATTTGAACTGTAACAGACCTTCCGGAACATGACCATAAGTTAAACATACCATAAATATCCTTCACATAGCTTAGAAATAGGTTTTGAGGTGTTCGGTGTGCTAAAATAAACGTTTGGGTCATTCAGGGACTAAAAGTGTCAAAAAGTGCACAAGTTTGCATTTTCGCGCATATCTTACGTTCTGGATGCATCTGGATATCCAAAAATTTATGTAAGCATGACTACATTATATTTTAGTGTTCGCCATAAGAAAAATCCATTCGTCGCGTCATTTGGATCGTTTTTCGCGCTTATGCGCATTCCGTCGTAATTAAGCGAACATCGCGTTCGTACGACCAAACGAACCATCATCCTAGATATTTTTGAACATGTTTTGAGTTCCCTATACTTTAACTTCATTTTAGAGCCTTGAAATGAGGTTAACGGGGTTCAAACGCATCGAAAATCGCTTAAACAAAGTGCAGGGACCATTTCTGCAAAATCTGCCAAAACAGGGGCCTAGCGTGACGCGAGGGGCCTTAGCGTCACGCGAGCCCCTATCTGGACCAGATTCATTGTTTTTGTTGCAAGTTGCAACTGGATGATTCGTGTCCACACATTTCCTATCGTCTAGTCAGCGGATAAGAGCAACTTTCTGGACACCACAACTTTGTGACAAGTGTTCGGCTCGGATCGTGGCACGTTATTCAAGAAACGATCCTAACGGCTCTACCTTTTCTATAAATACCCACCCCCCATTTGTTCAAAACCCACAAATCTGATTAAGAAAGCTCTAAGTTGGAACCTTCGTTTCATACCTGAGCTATTTTGATCTGGGTTAGCATTCGGGGACCCTTCGTAAGTATTCTTTCGTTCTTTTCCTTATTTTTACTGCTTTTCGAGTCAGAAAGTCAAACTTTGTTTGACTTTCAGCGTTGACCAGTAATGGTCAATGCGAAGTTCGTTTGAACTTCGCAACGTGATTGTAATCACGATGGTCATAGTCCCTTGGAACTATGCCTACTGATTACCACGTTGTCTAGGGTCGTAGGGTAGGCGATCTAATAAATCGCCTATACCTTCGAACCCGACCCAGTTTGGTCGATCATTAGGATCCGACCAAATACATTAGGTGACCATAGTAGGTAGGGAATAACCTTCCGAGGTTATACCCTATGGTCACATCGTTTAAGTAGTTGTATGATAGGTAGTTTATATGCCTTAGGTAAATTACCAAAATACCCTTTTCATACATAATTGGTAATTTAGCATATGTAACCTAAACTTTTGTCACGTAACTGATTATGTAACATGTTTAGGCATATAATACTTGTCATAGGACTAGTTAGGCGGTCCAAACGCGTTTCACGCGAACGACGCGTTAAAGTAGCATAAGCTACCTAAACGGGTCGTAATGGGTCGTAGGCAGTTATGTTAGGTTTCATTTAGTATGTAGGCTTTGTTAAACCATATCACACGAGTCTCCACACTCGTTTGGTTTACAAACCCTAATACTACCCAGTCTTCCGATTTAGGTCCGGTTATTTAACATAGTTACCTATATTAGGTGCCGTTTGATTTCCGTGATCTCTAGCTTTGCTTGGTGGTTATCCTAGGACTTCTGAGCAATCTCAAGTGAGTACATAGACCCCTCTTTTACTGTTTTCCAAACTGTTTTGGGGTGGAACACATGTGCCTACTTGTTACTTTCATGCTTTCCTGTTTTGACATCATATACTTGCTATGTTCATTAGTACATTATAGTACATGATTTCATTACATTTCATGCTATGTATGCCCATTGTTTGCGTACTTAGTACATTGTTTTACATTACATTTTATGCTATGTATGCCCATTGTGTGCGTACTTAGTACATCGTTCTACATTACATTTCATGCTATGTATGCCCATTGTGTGCGTACTTAGTACATTGTTTTACGTTGCTTTTCTGTTGCATATGCTTATCCAGCATATGAACACATTATACTACATATTGAACCGTTGTAATCATTTGACTGTGATCCGTTGATATCTGTGAACCGTTTGTATCTGTGAACCGTGTGAACCGTATTTGACATAGACATTTCGGCATAGACATTTTAACATGATTGACATTTGATCATGCATTTCCCACAAAACATAACTTTGATTTAAACCAAGTTTTACTTCAATACTTTGTTTTTGTGCATATGGTTTAGTTGAGACATTTCACTTGCCATACATAACATTCTGACATAGACATTTGACATGGATATTTGACATAGACATTTGACATGGATATTTGACATAGACATTTTGACATTGGTCTGGTTTGGTTTGATTAAGTGATTAAATAACGATGCGTGTGTAATATGATACAAGCATGGTGGATACGCCGCTGGTACTTCCTATATATAAGTGTTTGTATGGTATTACATATTGTAGCGTTATTTGAATCATTTCAGTTTGAGACATAGAACATTTTATACAAGTAACATACTTTTCACAAGACATTGATTTACAAACAACTTATCTTATACAAACTCATTTTTTTATGGTTATTCCTTTAACCATACATTATTCACTTATCTATACATATCATCTTATCTTATCGTTTTTCAAATGATTTACAAGACAAAGCAAATTACAAGGTTCATGACTAAACATTTTTCTCAAACATAAGTCATGAATCTTATTTTCACAAAACCTATGTATCTCACAGGCATTTTTATGCTGACGTACCTATTTTCACATGTGTTTTCAGGAGATGAAGCATAGGACTTATCAAGACATACTTAGGCGGACCTGTGCCTTAGTGACATTAAAAGATGCAAGACTAGTTAATTGTGTTGTACTTCTTTGTTTATTTAGACATTGTAACACTTTCAACCAATAAAACAAAACTTCAATTGCCATGGATTTGAGACAATTAATTCTGTTACAACACTCCCCGATGTTTCCGCCACGTTTTGTATGTTCCACGTGGTCGGGGTGTGACAGAAAAGTTGGTATCAGAGCCAATGGTTATAGGGAATTAGGTTATTAGTAATGCTTTAACCTAGTCTATAACTTTCTTAGGACCCTAACGCGAGTTTACTTGCGTTTAGTCATAAAACAATACTGTCACCTATCCTTAGGCGACGACCACAATTAGAACATAAATCTCAAAACCGCTTTGAAAACTAATCATCTGTTCTAGGATGATTTATTACAAGGTTTTGAACCCTCTGTTATAAGATTTTGAACCCCTTTGAATTTTCAAAATCTCGTCAAGGTTTTGGGTTTTAAATAATGTGAACACGTGCAAACTGGAAGGGTGAATGCCTGTATTCTGGGTTTTCTGTCTAGGCAAGCACTTCGTATACATCTCATCAGACGCGAGACCAGTTGTGCTTACCTGGGAATTCTTGGGATGAGTGTTCACTTATAGGCAAGCATGTCTTCGCGATACATTATTTTAATCCATTTACTTTGATTAGTCATTGTGTGTCGTTTGTTGCCTTGTAGTAACAAACAAATGACCACTATCCTTGCTTCCATCAGATTTGTTTCATCTCATTCTTTTCGTCTAAATCTCTCACTCGTTTCCTTTCATGTTTCCTCTTTTAGAATGCCTCCTCGACGCGACAATCAGATGGCAAATGACGAACTAGCGGGAATCATCGCACAGCAAATGGCTATTGCCTTCCCAAATCTTTATGCTCAAATGATGCAAGCCATCAACAACAACAATGCTCCATGCAATTTTAAGAGTTTCAACTCGGCAAAACCGCTCAAGTTTAGTGGTTCTGAGGGAGCAACTGGGCTTCTTCAGTGGTTCGAGAGCATTGAGAATACCTTCCGTCATGTTCTGTGTCCTGAAAATCGTAAGGTTGAGTTTTCTTCAAGTGTGTTTCAGAAGAGGGCTCTCACATGGTGGAACGGAGTGATGAGAGACCGCGGTGCTGAGGTTGCATTAGCACAGACTTGGGCTGAGCTTAGGGCTCTTATGATGAAGGAGTTTTGCCCTCGTCATGAACTACGAGCTTTGGAGAGGGAGTTTGATGATTTGAAGCAAGACAGTGGTGAACATCGAGCCTATACTGACCGTTTTGAAGAATTGAGCCTGTTGTGTCCTGCTATGGTTACTCCTGTGGATAAGGCGATCGAGAAATATACTGATGGTCTTCCTGACCTAGTTCAGGATATTGTTACTGGCAGCAACCCTACTACTGTCAGACAAGCCATTGAACTGTCTGCCACCCTAACTGAATCCCACATCAGGAAGAAAAAGCTTTTTCGAAAAGGCGACCCAAGACCATCTGACAAGACTGCTCCAGCTGAGCCAAAGGAAAAACAGGATGAGGTATCCAAGAAGAAGAAACGCAAGGCCTCTCAAAACTGCGCGATAACTGCTCAAGACAAACAGGTTGCACCAAACCAACCAGCACAACCTCGCAAAAGGCAAAACTATGTTGGTACCGCACCTTTGTGCAACAAGTGCAACCGTCATCATCTAGCGCAAGAGCAATGTCACAAATGTACCCACTGTGGGCGGTTGGGACATTTGATCAATGTTTGTCGTTATGCAAATCAAGCTGCTGCAAACCCTGCTGTTGTTCAAGCACGGTTCCCTCCGGGGTCATGTTATAACTGTGGTGACCTTACTCACTACAGAAACAATTGCCCAAGACTTGTTAACGCACCTCCAGCGCGAGGATGAGCATTTAACATCAACGAGGCAAACAGAAACAATGATGCGGCAGTGAACAACTAGTGTTTTGTTATTTCCCTTGGTTGTTATCTTTGACGTTTAAAAACAAGTCAGTTGTTATATAAATAAAAATTCGTCGTTTTTATTTTTGCAAAACTGATACAATTGTGTGAATGTTCGATACAACCTTATGATGTCAACCCAAATACAAACTACTCGTATGGTTCTGTCATTTTATGATCACTTGTGATCTCCCCAAGAACCTTAAACATTAGTTTCTTTTAAGAAACAAAGCCAAACTCTTATTGAAAATCCTTCTATCTTTATAGATGGATCATTGGAAATGATTAAAGTGCCAAATGAAATCCATGGATTGGATTCCTAGTGTGCTTTAATTATCTATACCTAAAGATAACAAATTAAAGAATCAAGTTAACTAATTTTGTGCTTATGTGTTTTCTTACATGTTAATGGTTGTATGTGATCCATCCAAATCCTCATGGAATCTTACATATCTTGTATAAGAGATTCTTAATAGGATATCCAAAGTTACTATCTTAAATCCTTAATGGACTTCTACGTTGTAGTCAAATCCCATGGATTTTTAAAGTACTATACTATAATTGGACCCCTTGGGAGGTCTAGTTAAACAGATTGATTTGAAAATCTGGTTAGAAATATCATGTGATGATATAATTGAAAAGATCCCTTAAGTGGTCTATTTAAGGAGATCGTACGACGGTCTAGTTAATAAGGTCATGTGTTGATCTAGTTGAAAAGACTGTTCGTTGATCTAATTGAAAAGATCCTTTGGTGGTCTAGTCAGGTCTCTTCATGTTTATTCAATTTACTTTTCTCTACGCATTATGAAATGAACTGTGCGGACTGTGCAAGGGATTACGTAATTATGGAGGCCTACATAATTATGCAATTCAGTGCACAGAAACCACAAGAAGTTTTGTCATGTGTTAAAACCTATAGTGATAAGAATAATGATACGGGAGAAGTCTTGGACCTCGACCAATGTCATTTATTCTCACACTCCTCAATTCTGATATCAATCACACACCAAGTTTCCTATGATAAGTCTTCATAAGAAACGTTATTCTGTTGGTAGTTCAAAAATTCCATGTTTTACTATTACAAGGAATTCACTTTGAGGGTTAACAAATTCGCTAAGGATCCTAACAGGGCCCAGAGTTTTACTTAAGGGTTCAATGGATCTATTGGAAGGCGAAACCGTCACAGCTGTTTTCACAAGTTTCTCCTAAAATTAAATTTCGGGACGAAATTTCCTAAAGTAGGGGAGACTGTAACACCTGTGTCATTTCAACCATCAAACAAATGCCAAACCAATGAAATATAGTATTTCATACTTGGGATTTGTAAAAATATGTGTATCGTTTACACATATCAATTCTTGTTCGATTTCAAGCTTTAAATCGCTTTCTAGAAGGTTATACGCGCACTAATGTGTAGATATAACCAGTTTAATCCAACGAACACTCTGGAAAAGTGAAATAGGCTTAACATACCTTAAATAACCTTTACATAACTTAGAAATAAGTTTTAAAGGCTTTGGTATGGCAAAAACAAGTTATATCGCTTACAGGGACTAAATATGACAAACTGCGAAAGTATGCCAATTTGAACTGTAACAGACCTTCCGGAACATGACCATAAGTTAAACATACCATAAATATCCTTCACATAGCTTAGAAATAGGTTTTGAGGTGTTCGGTGTGCTAAAATAAACGTTTGGGTCATTCAGGGACTAAAAGTGTCAAAAAGTGCACAAGTTTGCATTTTCGCGCATATCTTACGTTCTGGATGCATCTGGATATCCAAAAATTTATGTAAGCATGACTACATTATATTTTAGTGTTCGCCATAAGAAAAATCCATTCGTCGCGTCATTTGGATCGTTTTTCGCGCTTATGCGCATTCCGTCGTAATTAAGCGAACATCGCGTTCGTACGACCAAACGAACCATCATCCTAGATATTTTTGAACATGTTTTGAGTTCCCTATACTTTAACTTCATTTTAGAGCCTTGAAATGAGGTTAACGGGGTTCAAACGCATCGAAAATCGCTTAAACAAAGTGCAGGGACCATTTCTGCAAAATCTGCCAAAACAGGGGCCTAGCGTGACGCGAGGGGCCTTAGCGTCACGCGAGCCCCTATCTGGACCAGATTCATTGTTTTTGTTGCAAGTTGCAACTGGATGATTCGTGTCCACACATTTCCTATCGTCTAGTCAGCGGATAAGAGCAACTTTCTGGACACCACAACTTTGTGACAAGTGTTCGGCTCGGATCGTGGCACGTTATTCAAGAAACGATCCTAACGGCTCTACCTTTTCTATAAATACCCACCCCCCATTTGTTCAAAACCCACAAATCTGATTAAGAAAGCTCTAAGTTGGAACCTTCGTTTCATACCTGAGCTATTTTGATCTGGGTTAGCATTCGGGGACCCTTCGTAAGTATTCTTTCATTCTTTTCCTTATTTTTACTGCTTTTCGAGTCAGAAAGTCAAACTTTGTTTGACTTTCAGCGTTGACCAGTAATGGTCAATGCGAAGTTCGTTTGAACTTCGTAACGTGATTGTAATCACGATGGTCATAGTCCCTTGGGACTATGCCTACTGATTACCACGTTGTCTAGGGTCGTAGGGTAGGCGATCTAATAAATCGCCTATACCTTCGAACCCGACCCAGTTTGGTCGATCATTAGGATCCGACCAAATACATTAGGTGACCATAGTAGGTAGGGAATAACCTTCCGAGGTTATACCCTATGGTCACATCGTTTAAGTAGTTGTATGATAGGTAGTTTATATGCCTTAGGTAAATTACCAAAATACCCTTTTCATACATAATTGGTAATTTAGCATATGTAACCTAAACTTTTGTCACGTAACTGATTATGTAACATGTTTAGGCATATAATACTTGTCATAGGACTAGTTAGGCGGTCCAAACGCGTTTCACGCGAACGACGCGTTAAAGTAGCATAAGCTACCTAAACGGGTCGTAATGGGTCATAGGCAGTTATGTTAGGTTTCATTTAGTATGTAGGCTTTGTTAAACCATATCACACGAGTCTCCACACTCGTTTGGTTTACAAACCCTAATACTACCCAGTCTTCCGATTTAGGTCCGGTTATTTAACATAGTTACCTATATTAGGTGCCGTTTGATTTCCGTGATCTCTAGCTTTGCTTGGTGGTTATCCTAGGACTTCTGAGCAATCTCAAGTGAGTACATAGACCCCTCTTTTACTGTTTTCCAAACTGTTTTGGGGTGGAACACATGTGCCTACTTGTTACTTTCATGCTTTCCTGTTTTGACATCATATACTTGCTATGTTCATTAGTACATTATAGTACATGATTTCATTACATTTCATGCTATGTATGCCCATTGTGTGCGTACTTAGTACATTGTTTTACATTACATTTTATGCTATGTATGCCCATTGTGTGCGTACTTAGTACATCGTTCTACATTACATTTCATGCTATGTATGCCCATTGTGTGCGTACTTAGTACATTGTTTTACGTTGCTTTTCTGTTGCATATGCTTATCCAGCATATGAACACATTATACTACATATTGAACCGTTGTAATCATTTGACTGTGATCCGTTGATATCTGTGAACCGTTTGTATCTGTGAACCGTGTGAACCGTATTTGACATAGACATTTCGGCATAGACATTTTAACATGATTGACATTTGATCATGCATTTCCCACAAAACATAACTTTGATTTAAACCAAGTTTTACTTCAATACTTTGTTTTTGTGCATATGGTTTAGTTGAGACATTTCACTTGCCATACATAACATTCTGACATAGACATTTGACATGGATATTTGACATAGACATTTGACATGGATATTTGACATAGACATTTTGACATTGGTCTGGTTTGGTTTGATTAAGTGATTAAATAACGATGCGTGTGTAATATGATACAAGCATGGTGGATACGCCGCTGGTACTTCCTATATATAAGTGTTTGTATGGTATTACATATTGTAGCGTTATTTGAATCATTTCAGTTTGAGACATAGAACATTTTATACAAGTAACATACTTTTCACAAGACATTGATTTACAAACAACTTATCTTATACAAACTCATTTTTTTATGGTTATTCCTTTAACCATACATTATTCACTTATCTATACATATCATCTTATCTTATCGTTTTTCAAATGATTTACAAGACAAAGCAAATTACAAGGTTCATGACTAAACATTTTTCTCAAACATAAGTCATGAATCTTATTTTCACAAAACCTATGTATCTCAAAGGCATTTTTATGCTGACGTACCTATTTTCACATGTGTTTTCAGGAGATGAAGCATAGGACTTATCAAGACATACTTAGGCGGACCTGTGCCTTAGTGACATTAAAAGATGCAAGACTAGTTAATTGTGTTGTACTTCTTTGTTTATTTAGACATTGTAACACTTTCAATCAATAAAACAAAACTTCAATTGCCATGGATTTGAGACAATTAATTCTGTTACAACACTCCCCGATGTTTCCGCCACGTTTTGTATGTTCCACGTGGTCGGGGTGTGACATTTACTACCCCAACACCCATCAAACCAATCATTTAACCTTTCAAGGTTATAATTTTCCTCTTCGTCAAACAATTTAACCACACTTTCTTCGTTAAACGACATGGTTCAAAAATTGTTTTAGCTCAAAGTTCACAAAATTTCAACTTTCACAAAGCCCACTAAATGTTTGAAGCCCAATTTAATGCAAAAGCTAGTGTCCCACTAATCAAGCCTTGTTTAAAACTCTCAGTCCAAACACTTTTTGATTCAATCCCACTTATTAAACGTCCCAAAACAATCTTTAATCCAAGCCCACACTGAAACTGATTGGTCCAAAACAAATCTCGGTTCAACTTGAAATGAAACTTCAGCCCAAAACCGGCCCAACTCAACTTTCGGCCCAATTACTTATTAATTTTTTTTAAATCTTTTCCTTTTGTCACTAAAGAATGCAGACAATTTATACTCGGCTATAATACCCTTGGCACTATAAAAACCCTCGCAATAGCAGCAAATCGATACTGTACATTCTTTTCGTTCAATTTAGTGACACTCTACTTCTTTTCTAACAACAGCCAATACTTTTCAATCCTGCAAACTAATAAACTGTTTGATAATCAGATTGAATCAAATCAAAAATCACCGAAACAGTTCGAAACAAAGAGGATTCGATTCGAAACAGATTGAATCAGATCAACACTTATTCGAAACACATTAACAATCAATCAAAACACATTCAATTTCACCGAAACTTCATCGAAATGATCCGAAATTCAATCAAAATAGTCTTAAATTGATCAAACTCAGTTCGAAACTTAATCGAATCAATCCGAAACTGTAGAAACTTTAACCAAACATCATCTAATCAGTCCGATATTCACATACGATACACCGAAACTTGATCGAAATAGTGCGAAATCAATTCGAAAATGATCTAAAACCAACAAACTGTTCAAACTTGATCCGAAACAATCCGGAATTCGTCGAAATCACATTCAACAATCAAGTACACCAAAATGATTCGAAAGATAAGATCAAATACAGCTTTGATAGATGCTTCAATCACACAATCATAAACAACAATCAGAATTACTCTTTTCTTCAACAACAATCAGAACATTTCATAATTCCCTAAAGCAATGAATCTTGTTCAAAAAGATCAGATTTCGTTCCAAAAATCAATTAAATCCAATTTGAATTTACCAAAACTCAATTCGATTTAACGATTTTTATGATATTCTACACTTTAATAACACAGTAATCAATCAATTCAAATCGACAATCATCATCGAACAATGATCATTAACAACTCAACCGATTTCATTCCTAACAAGAACAAGCAATTTCAGGTCATGAATAACAACAATTCAAATATAATCGATGAACATCAACAACTCAGATCTGAATTACCAAACGCAATCCTTCAAAATAAATCAGATCTTCTTACAGTACGTATGAATGATACTTTTCAATTCATGGAACACAGAAATTGTATATTCGATCAGATTTATCAGTTGAAAATCAGTTTCAATGTAAACAGTTTCATCCGAAAACAAATTGAAATTCAATTCAATATTCAGCCGATATACTAAATGAATCCAAATCAGTTCAACATTTATGAAACTTCAATCAGAATTCATCAAAATCAACTGAAACTCAATCAGAAATTTGATGTACATGTTCAAAGTTTCAATCGATCAAACCGAAAATCACCAAAACAGTCAGAAATCAACCGAAATTCAATTCATTTTCACCAAAACTCGTCCGATTCGAATCACGATTACACGCAGAGCATCCGTAGCTCTGATACCACTTGTGAGTTCAGGATCGGATCGTAAACGATCACTAGATCTGCGGTAGATTCGATTTAGCGTGCGGAATCCATTAAATCGAACCGTAATCGTGCGCGAAGATGTAATTAAACAACGTTTATTACTAAACAACTACAACTGGACAGAGTTTTGACTCAGAATACATGGATTACTCTAGATCTAATCAACGTGACAAACCAGCAGCAGTTCGTTACACGAATAATGGAACTCTTATGTGATTTCGCTTATTTGCACATATATATAGTTGCCGAGATTTCGCTTCAAGAGACAGTCCATAAGAGCGGAATCACCAACTGCCAAATAAGCGAAATCATCCTGACCAAATGAGCGAAATCACAATTCTAAAATACAATTCTATTTCTCATGCATTTTGTCTTCTAGTGAACTCTCATGCAAACAAAATGAAATCTTCACGTGAGTTGTTTCCATGATGTAAGAGATGATGTCATCTTTACACATGATGACATCATGCTTGATCAACTTCACAACGAACCCGAGACTTGACATAAGACGAAGACTACAGATGAATGCACCAACAATAAAAATATATGTATTTCAACATGATCTTTCAAAGTGGAGGTTATGGGTTTGGGTTCGAATTTCGTTTGAAGCAAATATCTATCTATAGACCTTTATAAAGCATTTCCTTGTCCTGTAATTGTCATTTCAACCACAAATTTTAAGACGGCAGCTGAAACATCATGGGTTCTCACCCTAAACTTCATCTTCTTCTCCCAGATTTGCACCCAATTCATTGTCACCTGCTAAACAGTCCAAGCCTTTATCATTGAATCTGTACAGCCGCATAAGGAATTCGATGAGTTTGCCAACTGAAATCAATTACACCATACGATTCATACCTGCAACTATTTAACATCGAACCAATCATGGAATTGGGTACTCATTCGCAGGTTGATTTGCCTACAGTCAGGGGTACACATTTTTAAGAAGCATGTACAAGCGACTGCAAGCTGGTAGAAGAGGAAGTTCATCAGACTTTTAAGACGCTCCAGGGGCAGGCTAGGGATTTCACCCATGAACCCTAATATCCGATTATATAGCATGTAAATGAATTGTGTTGCAATTGAGATGTGAAGATGTAGAAAGGCAGATTGAATGCGAATAACGGTGGGAGTCTCCAGGTTGCAGATGAAGCATCGTGTGTTTCAAGATCAACAACAGTGGCGGTTAGCATGAAGCCAATCGTTTGGTTTTGCAGTTCCCGAGGTACGATCTGTTTATGTTTTGAGTGTAGATGTTGTTTGATGATCAGATAAATTAGGTTTTTGATTCAGATTGTGTGATTTAGTTTTCATTTTTTTACCTGATTTTGATACGGACCTTTTCAAGATTCATAATCCAGTACTGGTACGGTTTCCATTTCTAGATTCTGACTTCATCGAGGGTCAACTGTTATTGTAAATTCGAGTTTTGTGTTCTAATTGATGATCTAATTTGGTTTATGATTGGAAATATGATTCTTGGTTTATGATTACCACCTTTAAATCTTGATTTGGTTTATGATTGCCACCTTTAAATATGCAAAAGGGTTACAGGTGTGTTTATGTTTATGTTTCCTCATATTTTACACAACATATGTTTTCTTATTGGTAATGCTTATGTTTTGGTTTGTGACAGGAATGGGCAGTACGTATGGGAAGATCATCGTCCTAGGTCGGGTATATGGAAAGGTAGTAATGGCGGTGAGGTTATTTCCATAAGTGGTTGTGATGATGACCAAACATCTGCTGATACATCTGTAAGCTATAACCGTACACACCCTTGATGAATATTATCGTATAAATTAAATGTTGATAAGTGTTTAAAGTGATGAATTATTTGTGGGAACAGGCTCTATCGAAGATCACATCGACAGGGGATGAATTCCCGTCTTTATGTGTTCATGTGAAGTTTCGTACTTATCAATTGAATTTATAGTTTGTCAATCTATGTGACTGAGGTTGTAAATTCAGTATAGTGGATAAATTACTTGATAATGTGTGATTTCAGTCTTCATTAGGGTTTGTAAGTCACAATGATACGCGTTTAATTATCATATGTTTTCGCAAGTGCTTAATGTCATACCCTGGTAGAGAAATTGATAGATGTGTGTTTTCGCTTATGTTCTTGAATGGGATCATTCCTGAAGTTCTTTTGGGTAGATTGACTATTGAAATGTGTGTAGTGATGTTATTTCTTGTATTAACTTGATCTGTTAATGATGACAGAAATACATCAAGCGTTACAACAACGCCAAGCTCACAGCCTTGGGGATGGGTTAGATTCAACAATTCATTTCTCTATTTTTTTGCTAACAGTCGTCAAGAACATAATGCACATTTAAACACATGATTTTAACGACTGCTGTTGATGTAACACATGCAGCCATACCAACTGTTGTTATAATCTCCGAGATTCTGAAGGATGATGGACTGGCAACTCAGAAATGTAAGGATATAATTTCTTTATTTATACAATTATATCAAACATTCAGTCTGAATTATTACTTGTTTGGGTATTGACACAGTGATAGCCGTATCAACTGTTCAAACCAAGGATAAATTTACTAGCAGACACATTCAGAAGGCCAAGGTATATGCTCGTTTGACTCAATTTTGTTCAACTACCATGCTATATTATCTTAGTATCTTACATTCATCATTCTTGATTTCATCGTTCTTGATTTCAGATTGAAATTGTGATGGCACTGAATGAGCAATATGATAAAGTGAAAGCTGATGCAATCACGTCGAAGAAAAAGAGTGCCCAGCCTAAGGTTAGTCTTTCTTTCTTTCATTCTTTCCATCGTATCACTAAATGTAAAACCCAATTCTGTTGTTTAGGTGGCATCCCTACTTGTACCTTATCCCCAAGTCCGAACCCTTGAATTGTGTCTTATGGCCCACTAACCAGTTTATTTCTTGTTATTGCAATAGGGGTATTTTGGGCATTTTGGATTGGGACAGGTTCATTCGAGAGAACCATTGGATACAGGTGCTGTACGTTCTGGTTTACCGGGTTGCTGATAATATTGTGATTTGGATGTTTCTAGATCTTGGTCACATATATAAGTTATGGGTTAAGAGTTGGACGCATCATGGTAGGCATTTAGCGAATGATCCTTGTTCTTTCTTGCTGCTGTATGATATGGCTGCTGATGCGAACTGGAAGGCCCAGAATAGGGAGTCTCGGATTTGGAAGGACCAGAAGAATTCTCCGGTTCTGTTTCGTACTATATGGCTGTTGTTATTCAGAAGATTTCAGGAGCTGATATTAATGGTTTTAGATGCTGATGAGAACTGGATGCATTTTTTCTAGAATGGGTGGTCCTCTCTTCAAAGGCATACTATGATCTTATGGTGTTTATTGCGTCTTTGCTGCACAATGGTGATGACTATGGATTTTAGTTTGCTATTTGGTTCGAATTCAAGGGCAGCTGACAGCTGGTTTCATGATGTGTGGAAGAAATATTCTCTAAATGACCATTATACCCCCACTGGCCTAATCTCGGTGTCTTGTGTCGATATATCAGTAATCGAAAGGCTGCTACCTTCCTGGGGTGTCTGCACACATCTAGAAAATGCTGGTAATATCAGAAGCAGGGCAGGTGGAGCATTCCAAAAAGGAGTACGAAAAGCCCTCCGCTTTTGCGATTTGCGCTTTGATTTTAGACCTTGTCGCTTTTGTAGACTTCGCGCTTTTCTAAACCAAGGTCAAAATATCCAAACCCCAGGTACAGTTGTGATTTTGTATTGTAGTTTTTTTTTTGTTTTTTAAAATCTAAAAATAAAGAGTTACCGTTTATTTATTTGTTTTGTAGTTTTTTTTATTTGCAACTCTCCCTTGTAATTATACTCATTATTTTTTGATACTCATTATCGAAACAAAAACTAGAAGGTCCATCAAACTTATGTTTTATCTTGTTTAATTATATAATTTCAGCAGGTTTATTTTTTTTCCTTAACAAATGGTTCTTGCAGATCTTTTACACTTAAAAGGTCCTTTGTCCAATATATATTTACGTGAATATTTAGTCTGGATTGTTTTTTCTTTTTCTTTTACAAACTGTATCAATTTGTTCGAGATTAATCTGAGTGATTTGAAATGTATTAAAACATATATTGAGTTGTATAAGTTAATTATAGCCAAATCCATCTTGACAAAAACCCGTCTTGATCTAAACACATCCTAACCCATACCCATCCTAACCCATTACCCAAACCTGCCAAACCCATCCATTTTGCCACCACTAATTTACACATTTAATATGATTATATTTGCATGTTTTCTTCACTGTCGTTTCATTCTCGCTTGATTTTTGATGTTTTGGGGCGAATTTGGAGGTGAAGCTGCTTGATATTCTGGGCAAGTTTTGCAATCCAATGCAGTGATGAGTTATGTATGATCCATTAGAAGTTATACTATTTATTTAATAATAATAATTATGTCATGTTACTCGGATGTGTATAATGATACCATGTTTACAAATTACAATACATGTATAAAATTTTTTAGAGTATTCCTTACATGAGTTTAATTACATTTATTTTATATTCAATAATTACATAAACCAACTTACATGCTATGAAGTTATGGTGGGAAACCCGCTCGTTGCGGCGGAGTCGATAATTTACATCATTATACTCGTCTATTAGTTTATAAATTGTACAAGCCAAAAACCCTATTATCCAACACTTTCATGCATAAAAAAAACATAAAAACACACAAAATACATAAGGCGCGCACCTCAGACCTCAAAAACCCTAAAAAAATGCGCTTTTCTTCCGCTTTGCGGAAAACGCGCCCCTCGGGTGCCATGAGGCGCTGAGACCTGCGCCTTAGTGATATATCCATGTCCGGTATTATCGACTACGCCGCAACGCACGGGTCTCCCACTAGTATAACTATATAAAGCAAATGTGATGGACAAAAATGTAATTTTACTTCGCGTACAACTTTTGAAGCAACATTTACAAAAGTTTTAAAGGTATTTAGGAGGGATAGAAAAGTAAATAGCTTGCAATTTTAAGACACGCTAGGGATAAAGTGGTAAATTTACCATACTCTCGTAGTTGTATGCTGAAAGTGAATTCCATTCATTCTGCAATTGAATGCCATATTGAATGTTTAACCGGTGCTTGCATCCGTTGAGAAGCTAAGAGGCCACTACTCACGGCGCTTTGCTCTCGAGATCACCGGTTCATATATCCTCAACCACAAGAACTTAATTCAATCTTTTCTTGAGTCTCTCATCTAAACCAGAATTGATTCATTCGTGCGTACATACCTCTCCTACAAGACAACCTCAAGCCCTTCTACAAGTCTGATCCTAATTTTTATTTTAACTTTTACATTAGAAACCACATAAATGATGAATTAACTTACTCAAATTCTTTCTTTTCTATAAGTCAACCTCAAGCCCTTCTACAAGTCAGATCCAAGCAGTGGTGGGCCCAGGAATTTTTTTCTGGTGGTGCAGAATATTTTCAAAGATTTTAGGCCCCTAGTTGTATAAAAATATCAGTTCATAGCGGGTCGGGTCGTGTCGGATCATGTAAGACAAAAGAACATCAAACTAAAATTTATTAATTATCAAAAACACGTCAAACGTCATTACAAATTACAAACGTATTTAAAATTGTGCCCTATAGGGTTTTTTTTTAAATATATCCAAAATATCATCTAAAGATACTAAACACACCATAAGTTCATTACATTCTTACTCATTGTTCCTAACACCTATAATTTACTCCATAAGTTCATAAAACAACACTAAACACTTAAACAAAATGAACAATCATGTTCAACCATAGCCCATAACATTCAATTATATTTTTAAACATTTAAGCCATATTATTAAATGTTGATTACTTGTAACTAATCATTTAAACAAACAAATCTATAAATAAAACAACAAAATCATTTAACTACAAGTCTAGAACAACAAAAAATAAAAAAATATAAAAAGATTAAACTCTTACACATCTATATTTTCTCCTAATCATTACATAAAACAAAATAAATAAATAAATAAATAAACAATACTAGTTCTATATTGGAATTTTTACGTAATATGGGTCGGTCCAACCGGAATTTTGGTTTTTCCGGTAAAAAAAGCCACCAGGTCGTGAGCAGTGGCGTCAAGTCGCTGGGAGTTTTTTTGGAGGCGGGATTTGAAAATGGAATGTGGATGGGTTTGGGTTATTTAATTTAGTTCAAATTTCTTTAGGTTGGGTTTGGGCTTGTGTTGTGACAACTGGCAAAAACCAGTAATTTCCGTACACTATAATTATTGCTTAATGACTGCAATTATGAGTTTAATTGTCAGCAATGTCTGAACACATGATTAAACAAGTGAATTCATGCATGTTGTATACTACAAAATATTGCGTTATGCATAAACGAGAGCGTTGCGTCAGAATAATAGTAAACTCACCGGTAGGACACACTGTGTCAACGGAACTGCAGAAAGCAGCCAGACAATAAAATTGGAGCCTAGGTGTAGGTCCGACAACAAGAATGCATTAAAACCCAAGAGTACATACAAGGGTTAATATATATGCAATACGAAAGCAAAAATAAGCACTAAAAAGCACCCGAAACGCACTTTAAGTGCAGAATTTATATAATTCAGCAATAAATCAGCATTTAGACATATAAATATTATGCAGAAATGTCGTTTTATTATCCAGAATATTTCCCTAAGTGTTGGGAATTGAAAGAGTACAAGGAAGGTACTTAAAAGACACTAAAAAGTGTAATTTAGCACTTTAACGAATCGGTATCTAACCGAACAACCGGACAATACCCGGAACACCAAAATAATGCTAGAAGCATTGTTTTTATTTTTCTAAGCTAGTTAGGGTCCCCGAACACCCTAACACACTATGTATTACTTAACATACATAAACCACTAAATATTACATTTACTTCCTAACTAGACTAGTAACTAACCATTACCACTCAACTAAGCCAACCCCCCCCCCCCCCCTAACCGTTTATGAGCATGAAAGTACCCCCTTGATTTTCTTTAAATTCTTTAATGGATCATGTTGGGTACTTGTGGGACACAAAGACTTATGGTTAAAGACTTGGTGGAAGAATATAAAATTAACCACTAGACATACCATCCTCACAACTTCAACACTTTCCTTCCTTCTCCTTTCCCCCTTGGCTACGGCTTCAACAACACCCACCCACACTTGCATTTTCAATCCATTTCCATCCTTTCTAAGGTGATTCTAAGGTGCAAGGAGCTCGATTAAGAAGCTTGGTAGCGACGGAACTCGAAGAACCTCTCTAGATTTCTTTTATCCACCACATTTATACCTTGTTTCTTCCCTAGCCTTGAGCTAGTAGTAAGTGCTTTAAATCTTCATCTTGTTCCTATTTTTAGTGGTTAATGGATGATAGGATGATTAAATGATGAAAACTCTAAAGAACATAACTTAAAGTCTTGAAAGTAAGATGAATATGTTGGATAAAAAGAAACTAGTTGTGTAAATCTTGTGAAACTTGTCTAGTTATGATTATTTAATGTTGTTTGTTACTAAAAGTGGGATGGATCATCATCTAACCATGCTAGGTCATGTATAAGAACATGAACTAGTAGTGTGTTAGTGTAAAAATTATAAAAGATGGTGAACCCTTCCACTCATGAGACATGAGCTTGTGTAAATATAATTTTTCTTGTAAAATAAGACTCTAAAAATGTAGATCTAAAGATCTACAAGTGGTTTTTCGGAAGAACTAAGCAAAAATATTAGTTTTGTTAAAACCCGGATCTTATCCGAACTAAAAGCATTTTTAGTAAATAAACAAGTGTGTAGACACTTGTGTCACAAGAAAAATTTAACAAAGAAATATTTTTGCGAATCTTGACTAGAAGTTGTGAAACTTCATATTCTTTAAAAATAAAGTTTTTAAGAAATTAAACTTATTTTTAAAGATAACAAGACTTACTAAATGTGCTAGTAAGTTACTACACATTTTTGTAAATATTCAAGTTCATGAAATGGAGAAATTAGTGACTATTGTTGATGAGTATTGTTGATAATTGTTGTTGATGATCGATGACGATTTAAAAGAAAACAAACACATGTTTTGAAAACATGGGAAACGTCCATTTTTAGGGGAAACTCTGTCAAAATTTTTATAAATTTTGACACTTAGAAAAATATAAGTTTTTGAGAAACTTATTCCCTAAAAATGTATTTAAAAGTATTACTAAGGTTTCCCTAATTTTTGGTGATAAGAAATGGTGATTTTTCGAGAATAAAAACGGATATTAAGTATATATTTTTGAAAGAAAAATATATATTATTTTGTCACCAACTTTTGTGCTAAGTGTGTATAGTATGTGTTATACGTGCTAGTGTATTAAGACTTAAAAATACACTAAATACTCAAGAGGAGTATAAACATAAAATACACATACAAAATACAAGATACATAATTCGGGTGCAAAGTGCAAAACATAAAAGACTTATATTTATTTTTGGAGAAAATAATATAAGTAAGATACGTAGTTAAAAATATGGAATATTTTTAACACAAGAATATACACAAAAGAGAGTGACTGCACTTGTGCGACGCAAGTCTAGTGACTAACGTTAAGAAAACGCGTATAGGTTACGACGTTAATTAAGCAAATCCGGTGGAGTTTACGACGCTAGGAACGCAAAGTTGTGAGTTCATGCTCCCCCTTTTCTCTTTAACTGTTTTCAGTTTTTATAACTTCGGGGGTGAAATACATGTACAAAAGTACAATATTTATAAATGGTATGATATAAATACAAGAAGTACACTTGGTGAGAACGAGAACCAAGTGTGACGAAATATATGAATATGAGAAGCGCATTTGGTGAGACGAGAACCAAGTATAAGGCGCTATGAGAAATGATAACAAGAAACGCGCTTGGTGAGAACGAGAACCAAGTAGGAGGCGTTATGAGAAATAGTGTCACGAATAGGGTACAGAAGCACCATTAATCAACAATATACCTAGACCGCAGAACAAAAGGTTAGATCTAACAGGTGCCTGGCAGCCTCACACTCGGTCGGGGCGAGAATCGAGTGGTGCTTTTGTGTCTCAGAATATACCAATTAAATGCCTTAGGTTTGGTGACTTCCTATGACGTGCCACAGGTTAATGGCTTTGCAACCCATTAACAATCTGATAATTACAGAAATACTGTATTTACATAAAATTCATACCATACAAAAAGTGATAAATAACTTGAAGTACGTGGGGTACTCAAGAGAATTGATATATAACCTGAAGTACGTGGGGTACTCAAGAAGATTGAATGATACTTGAAGTACGTGGGGTACTCAAGAGAATGAGAATTATACTTGAGTACGTGGGGTACTCAAGAAGAAATTGAATTATACATGTGTACGTGGAGTACACATGAAACTGAATTTATGAAAACTTGATTTACTCACAAACTATGTTTTCATACAAAGTATACAAACATGAAATACAAAAATGCATGAATTCACACCAACTTTATGTTGACGTTTTTCCAAAAACTCACATGTATTTCAGGTAACTAGGATGGATGTGCGCGTGGTCTAGCTTATGCTCGTGGATGTCGCTTGTGTTTAACTTTGAATAAAGTTGTAAACTTTTAAGACAATGTTTTATGCGACTTAGCGATGTAAACGCTAACGTATGTTTTCAAATTATGGTATTTGAATGTTATTTTACGAGCATGTAGCACGTTTACTCTTCGTATGCAATGAGAACCTTTCATGATCACACCTCGTGCTTCCGCCGTAGAAAGGGGTGTGACAGATTGGTATCAGAGCTGCGATTGTAGTGAACCAGGATTCATTCTCGAGTCTAGTCTAGAATCTCTAGGATCCATTCACGAAAACAATTTTCAAAGAGTTTTCATTGCATAAAACGTCCCGCGACATCCACTACCTGAAACTGTCTACATGAGTCTAGAAAGGACACTACGAGACTTAGAGTGCACTTGAGTAGCACTTGTCGTTGACTAGAAATTACTTGCAATTATGTGTGATAATTAGCATGTACTAGAAGTGGAATGTCACAAGTATATGTGACTTTACCTGAAAGCAATGGCCCATCTGAAGGAAGAAATACGAGGATGAAACGAACTGTGCGGACTGTGCAAGGAGTTACGTAATTATGGATGCATACATAATTATGGAATTCAGTGCACAAAAATCACAGCAAGTCTTGTCACGTATAGATTCCCTCAGTGCAAGCCTACTAAGTACTCTGCCAGAGTAATGATTGTTTGATGTCACTTATGTGGTATATATACCTGTGAATATATATGATACTACAGTCTAGTGTGACGATATCAAACAAATGCCTAACCCTGCTGTGTTATGTCAGAACATGGCACCCAGGAAAGCTGTGAATGCTCGCAATGACGATCAACCTCCGCCTCCCCCACTGCCAAGAACTGCTGAAGAGCTGAACGCTCTACTGGAGGAAAGGATCTCCGCTGCTATCGCCCAGTACGAGGCGAACCGAACTCAAGACAGTGGAGGACCAAGCAACGCTAGGCGTAATGGGAATGGAGATTCGTCTGGAGGCAATGCAGCTCAAGGCTGCACTTTCAAGCAGTTCCTCGACTGCAAGCCGATGAACTATGACGGCACAGGAGGTGCAGTAGCATTTGTGCGCTGGACGGAGAAGACTGAAGCTACTTTCCGTATGAGCAAGTGTACCGCGGATCAACAAGTCACTTTTGCTACTGGGTTATTCGTCGATGAAGCTCTGACTTGGTGGAACCTGCAAGCCCAAACTTTGGGTGATGACGCCGCTTATGGCCTCACTTGGGAGGAACTGAAGGAAAGGATGAGAGAGAAGTACTGCTCTCGTGCAGAACTCCAAAGGCTGGAAACAGAGTTCTGGCACTTAACTATGGAAGGTGCTGACATCAATGGTTACACTCGAAGGTTCCACGACCTGTCCAGAGTGCTTCCCTACATGGTAACTCCCGAATTCAAGCGTGTTGAACGCTACATTTGGGGACTGGCCTCAGAGTTTCGTGGCATGGTGACGTCGGCCAAACCACAAACAATCACCGAGGCTGTAAATCTGGCTGTCAGCCTTACTGAAGATTGTGTTCGTATGAAGAAGCTATCATTGAACCCCACTGAGAAGACCGAGACACATGCTGAGTCGTCCGGTGACAAAAAGAGAAAGCATACAAGTTTGAACCAAGCTACTCGCAACAACAAGGGTTTCAACAAGAAACGTGACACTAACCCATCTCAGGAGGCGAAGACCCTTACAACCAAAGCATACCAAGGCTCCATGCCTAGATGCCAAAAATGTAGGTTTCATCATGAAGGAGCTTGTCGCATTTCAAGGTGCGACAAATGTGGTAAATTGGGTCATCAAACAGAAGACTGTTGGGGAAAAGGAAAGAACCGAAATGGGAACGGTGCTGGTAACAAGAATGGTAACGGGAAAGGGCAGAACCAAGGATGCTTCAAGTGTGGAAGCAATGATCATTTCATGAAGAACTGCCCAGAGAGAAACAACGCTCCGGCTCGAGCATTTGTGATTGGAGCAAGAGACGCACGCGAGGACCCTAACGTGGTCACCGGTACGTTTCTCATTAACAATCACTTTGCATCCATACTGTTTGACACTGGCGCCGATTATAGCTTCATGTCTGTGGAATTTAAACGCATACTCGGAATAGAATCTAGTAGATTAGAAATTCCTTATTCCATAGAACTAGCCAATGGTAAACTTGTTGAATCGGGCGAAGTTGTCAGAGGCTGCACATTAGAACTTGGGGAACGAAATTTTAGCATCGACCTCTTACCTATTCAATTGGGTAGCTTCGATGTAGTAGTCGGAATGGACTGGTTGTCCAAGAACAAAGCTGAAGTTATTTGTCATGAGAAAATCATTCGCATCCCTCTAGCGAATGATGAAACTCTCATTGTACATGGGGAAAAACGAGACGCGCCTCTTCGAATCATCAGCTGTATGAAGGCACAGAAGTGCTTGAGGAAAGGATGTGTCGCTTTCCTAGCACACGTTATAGACAAGAAGGCTGTGGAGCCAAAACTCGAAGACATTCCTGTGGTGAAGGAATTTCCTGATGTGTTCCCGGAAGATCTGCCAGGACTACCTCCGCAACGACAAGTCGAATTCCGTATAGACTTGGTTCCAGGAGCTGCTCCTGTAGCCAAGGCACCCTATCGACTTGCACCATCCGAAATGCAAGAATTATCTACACAACTCCAGGAGTTGTTGGATAAAGGATTCATAAGGCCAAGCTTCTCACCCTGGGGAGCTCCAGTATTGTTCGTGAAGAAGAAGGATGGAACACTGCGGATGTGTATCGATTACAGGGAACTAAACAAGCTCACTATCAAGAATCAGTATCCACTACCGAGGATTGATGACTTATTTGATCAATTGCAAGGATCAAGCTACTATTCCAAGATCGACCTTCGATCTGGATACCATCAGCTGAGAATCCAAGATGAAAGCATGCCAAAGACTGCATTCAGAACGCGATATGGGCACTACGAATTTCTTGTGATGCCGTTTGGGCTGACGAATGCACCAGCGGTCTTTATGGATCTAATGAACCGCGTATGCAAACCATATCTCGATAAATTCGTGATTGTATTTATCGATGATATCCTGATATACTCGCGAACGAAAGAAGAGCATGAGCAACATCTCAGAACCATCTTGGAGCTACTGAAGAAAGAGAAACTTTATGCAAAGTTCTCGAAATGCGAATTCTGGATTCGCGAAGTACAATTTCTTGGTCACGTGGTGAATGAGAAGGGCATTCATGTAGACCCGTCCAAGATTGAAGCAATAAAGAATTGGGAAGCTCCCAAGACCCCAACTGAAGTTCGTCAATTTTTGGGCTTAGCGGGCTACTATCGGCGATTCATTGAGAATTTCTCGAAGATAGCTCAACCGCTAACGACCCTGACTCAGAAAGACAAGAAGTACGACTGGGGTCACAAACAAGAAGAAGCCTTTCAGCTACTTAAGAACAAGCTCTGCGATGCACCGATACTATCGTTACCCGAAGGCACTGAAGACTTCGTGGTATACTGCGACGCCTCACGACAAGGCTTGGGTTGTGTGCTCATGCAACGCCAAAAAGTCATCGCTTACGCTTCAAGACAACTGAAGGTTCATGAAAGAAATTATACCACTCACGACCTAGAGTTGGGCGCAGTGGTATTCGCCTTGAAGATTTGGCGACATTATTTATATGGTACTCAATGTACAATCTTCACAGATCACAAAAGCTTACAACACATATTTGATCAGAAGGAATTGAATATGCGCCAGCGACGTTGGGTCGAGCTGCTGAATGATTATGACTGTGAGATTAAGTACCATCCTGGAAAGGCAAACGTTGTAGCGGACGCGTTGAGCCGAAAGGAAAGGGTTAAGACCCTAAGGGTTCGAGCACTGGAAATGACGATTCGAACGAACCTCACTGCACGCATTCGGGATGCACAACAAGAAGCTCTTAAAGAAGAGAACCGTAAAGCTGAATACCTACGGGGTATGCTGAAATACATGGTGCCAAATGAAGAGGGAGCCTTATACTTCAAGAAGCGTATCTGGGTTCCACTCTGTGGTGGCATACGTGAGGTCATCCTTAATGAAGCCCACAAATCGAGATATTCGATCCACCCAGGATCGGACAAAATGTATCAAGACTTGAAGGAGTACTATTGGTGGCCGAGACTCAAAAGCGACGTTGCTGTCTATGTTGGAAAATGCCTAACCTGTGCAAAAGTTAAGGCAGAATATCAGAAACCGTCCGGCCTACTACAACAACCAGAGATTCCCGTGTGGAAGTGGGAACAAATCTCGATGGACTTCATAACGAAATTACCCAGGACCCCGAGAGGGCACGATATGATATGGGTAATAGTTGATCGATTGACGAAGTCTGCGCATTTCCTACCAATCCGAGAGAAGGATAGCACTGGAAAGCTTGCAGAGATATACCTAAGAGAAATTGTGGCACGTCATGGAGTGCCAATCTCAATCATTTCAGACAGAGATGGACGCTTTGTCTCAAGAATTCTGGCAATCATTTCAGGAAGCCTTTGGATCTCAGTTAGATCTGAGCACGGCATTCCATCCGCAAACAGACGGCCAGAGCGAACGGACAATACAAACGTTAGAAGATATGCTTCGCGCATGCGTCATGGACCTAGGCGGCAGCTGGGATACTCATCTACCTTTAGTTGAGTTTTCCTACAATAACAACTATCATACAAGCATAAAGGCCGCGCCGTTCGAAGCTCTGTATGGCCGCAAATGCCGATCGCCCTTATGTTGGGCAGATGCCGGAGATAAACGCATGGTTGGCCCTGAACTTGTACAAGAGACAACCGACAAGATTGCGCAGATCCGAGAGCGCATTAAGGCGGCTCGAGAGCGACAAAAGAGCTACGCGGATCCAAATAGAAAATCGGTAGATTTCAAGGTGGGAGACAAAGTGTTGTTAAAAGTCTCACCATGGAAGGGCGTAGTCAGATTTGGAAAGCGTGGAAAGTTGAATCCACGATACATCGGACCATTCAGAATATTGAGAAGAATTGGTACCGTGGCATACAAGTTGGAGTTACCGCAGAACTTAATGGAGTACACGATACGTTTCATGTATCCAACTTGAAGAAGAGTCCAACGCAAGAAAACGTGACCATCCCGTTGGATGAAGTGCATATTGATGAAGCCCTCCGATTTACAGAACAACCCGTTGAGGTTACTGACTGGAAAGTCAACAAGACCAGGAGGAGCAGTGTGAAACTTGTCAAAGTACGTTGGAGCTCTAAGCACGGACCCGAGTACACATGGGAAACGTGAAGACCAGTTCAAGAAAAAGTATCCCCACCTATTCAAGAAGACTCCAGCGAGAGTTAGTTCAGTCTGAATTTCGGGACGAAATTCTTTTAACGGGGGGAGACTGTGACAACTGGCACAAAACCGGTAATTTCCGTACACTATAATTATTGCTTAATGACTGCAATTATGAGTTTAATTGTCAGCAATGTCCTGAACACATGATTAAACAAGTGAATTCATGCATGTTGTATACTACAAAATATTGCGTTATGCATAAACGAGAGCGTTGCGTCAGAATAATAGTAAACTCACCGGTAGGACACACTGTGTCAACGGAACTGCAGAAAGCAGCCAGACAATAAAATTGGAGCCTAGGTGTAGGTCCGACAACAAGAATGCATTAAAACCCAAGAGTACATACAAGGGTTAATATATATGCAATACGAAAGCAAAAATAAGCACTAAAAAGCACCCGAAACGCACTTTAAGTGCAGAATTTATATAATTCAGCAATAAATCAGCATTTAGACATATAAATATTATGCAGAAATGTCGTTTTATTATCCAGAATATTTCCCTAAGTGTTGGGAATTGAAAGAGTACAAGGAAGGTACTTAAAAGACACTAAAAAGTGTAATTTAGCACTTTAACGAATCGGTATCTAACCGAACAACCGGACAATACCCGGAACACCAAAATAATGCTAGAAGCATTGTTTTTATTTTTCTAAGCTAGTTAGGGTCCCCGAACACCCTAACACACTATGTATTACCTAACATACATAAACCACTAAATATTACATTTACTTCCTAACTAGACTAGTAACTAACCATTACCACTCAACTAAGCCAACCCCCCCCCCCCCCTAACCGTTTATGAGCATGAAAGTACCCCCTTGATTTTCTTTAAATTCTTTAATGGATCATGTTGGGTACTTGTGGGACACAAAGACTTATGGTTAAAGACTTGGTGGAAGAATATAAAATTAACCACTAGACATACCATCCTCACAACTTCAACACTTTCCTTCCTTCTCCTTTCCCCCTTGGCTACGGCTTCAACAACACCCACCCACACTTGCATTTTCAATCCATTTCCATCCTTTCTAAGGTGATTCTAAGGTGCAAGGAGCTCGATTAAGAAGCTTGGTAGCGACGGAACTCGAAGAACCTCTCTAGATTTCTTTTATCCACCACATTTATACCTTGTTTCTTCCCTAGCCTTGAGCTAGTAGTAAGTGCTTTAAATCTTCATCTTGTTCCTATTTTTAGTGGTTAATGGATGATAGGATGATTAAATGATGAAAACTCTAAAGAACATAACTTAAAGTCTTGAAAGTAAGATGAATATGTTGGATAAAAAGAAACTAGTTGTGTAAATCTTGTGAAACTTGTCTAGTTATGATTATTTAATGTTGTTTGTTACTAAAAGTGGGATGGATCATCATCTAACCATGCTAGGTCATGTATAAGAACATGAACTAGTAGTGTGTTAGTGTAAAAATTATAAAAGATGGTGAACCCTTCCACTCATGAGACATGAGCTTGTGTAAATATAATTTTTCTTGTAAAATAAGACTCTAAACATGTAGATCTAAAGATCTACAAGTGGTTTTTCGGAAGAACTAAGCAAAAATATTAGTTTTGTTAAAACCCGGATCTTATCCGAACTAAAAGCATTTTTAGTAAATAAACAAGTGTGTAGACACTTGTGTCACAAGAAAAATTTAACAAAGAAATATTTTTGCGAATCTTGACTAGAAGTTGTGAAACTTCATATTCTTTAAAAATAAAGTTTTTAAGAAATTAAACTTATTTTTAAAGATAACAAGACTTACTAAATGTGCTAGTAAGTTACTACACATTTTTGTAAATATTCAAGTTCATGAAATGGAGAAATTAGTGACTATTGTTGATGAGTATTGTTGATAATTGTTGTTGATGATCGATGACGATTTAAAAGAAAATAAACACATGTTTTGAAAACATGGGAAACGTCCATTTTTAGGGGAAACTCTGTCAAAATTTTTATAAATTTTGACACTTAGAAAAATATAAGTTTTTGAGAAACTTATTCCCTAAAAATGTATTTAAAAGTATTACTAAGGTTTCCCTAATTTTTGGTGATAAGGAATGGTGATTTTTCGAGAATAAAAACGGATATTAAGTATATATTTTTGAAAGAAAAATATATATTATTTTGTCACCAACTTTTGTGCTAAGTGTGTATAGTATGTGTTATACGTGCTAGTGTATTAAGACTTAAAAATACACTAAATACTCAAGAGGAGTATAAACATAAAATACACATACAAAATACAAGATACATAATTCGGGTGCAAAGTGCAAAACATAAAAGACTTATATTTATTTTTGGAGAAAATAATATAAGTAAGATACGTAGTTAAAAATATGGAATATTTTTAACACAAGAATATACACAAAAGAGAGTGACTGCACTTGTGCGACGCAAGTCTAGTGACTAACGTTAAGAAAACGCGTATAGGTTACGACGTTAATTAAGCAAATCCGGTGGAGTTTACGACGCTAGGAACGCAAAGTTGTGAGTTCATGCTCCCCCTTTTCTCTTTAACTGTTTTCAGTTTTTATAACTTCGGGGGTGAAATACATGTACAAAAGTACAATATTTATAAATGGTATGATATAAATACAAGAAGTACACTTGGTGAGAACGAGAACCAAGTGTGACGAAATATATGAATATGAGAAGCGCATTTGGTGAGACGAGAACCAAGTATAAGGCGCTATGAGAAATGATAACAAGAAACGCGCTTGGTGAGAACGAGAACCAAGTAGGAGGCGTTATGAGAAATAGTGTCACGAATAGGGTACAGAAGCACCATTAATCAACAATATACCTAGACCGCAGAACAAAAGGTTAGATCTAACAGGTGCCTGGCAGCCTCACACTCGGTCGGGGCGAGAATCGAGTGGTGCTTTTGTGTCTCAGAATATACCAATTAAATGCCTTAGGTTTGGTGACTTCCTATGACGTGCCACAGGTTAATGGCTTTGCAACCCATTAACAATCTGATAATTACAGAAATACTGTATTTACATAAAATTCATACCATACAAAAAGTGATAAATAACTTGAAGTACGTGGGGTACTCAAGAGAATTGATATATAACCTGAAGTACGTGGGGTACTCAAGAAGATTGAATGATACTTGAAGTACGTGGGGTACTCAAGAGAATGAGAATTATACTTGAGTACGTGGGGTACTCAAGAAGAAATTGAATTATACATGTGTACGTGGAGTACACATGAAACTGAATTTATGAAAACTTGATTTACTCACAAACTATGTTTTCATACAAAGTATACAAACATGAAATACAAAACTGCATGAATTCACACCAACTTTATGTTGACGTTTTTCCAAAAACTCACATGTATTTCAGGTAACTAGGATGGATGTGCGCGTGGTCTAGCTTATGCTCGTGGATGTCGCTTGTGTTTAACTTTGAATAAAGTTGTAAACTTTTAAGACAATGTTTTATGCGACTTAGCGATGTAAACGCTAACGTATGTTTTCAAATTATGGTATTTGAATGTTATTTTACGAGCATGTAGCACGTTTACTCTTCGTATGCAATGAGAACCTTTCATGATCACACCTCGTGCTTCCGCCGTAGAAAGGGGTGTGACATGCAGATTCGGCTTTAATTGGATTAAAGGTTAACAATTATTTTTTTCTAGGTGGGGCGGTTGAAAATTTTCAAGGGGTGCAGGTGAAAAAATCCAAGGGGTGCGGTCAGGATTTCTGGCGAAAAATAACACTAAAAAATATTTTTTGATTGGGTGCGCCCGCCCACCCTTGGCTTAGGGTGGGTACGCCCCTGGATCCAAGATTCCAATCCCAGAGAATGTAAGTTGTAGAGTGTATACATAATATCTGGATGTGCTATCAAATTAGTCGTTTGAATCGTTTTTTAGTGTTTCATTAGATTGATGCAACCCCGCTATTCGATCTCAGGTTTAGTTGATGCATTTGGTTAGGTGTATGGATGAAATGACTGTGGCTTTTGGTTTCTTGCTTACAAGTTGTTCGATGAAATGACTGAGGTGGTGTTTTTGCATCCGGCTCCGCTTCGCTCTCATATCTATAGCAATGGTCGTATTTGTTTAGGTACTACATCGTAAGGCTCCGCTTCTTGAGCCTTTGATTGCACTCAAAACTACTTCAATTACTTTAACGTTTGCAATGCCTTTTAACTGTACCTGAATAAACATTTTTAGTTCTTTGTAAAAACGCGCGGGCATTCCCACTATTTAATAAGAATACAGAATTTGTGGGGTTATACTGTTTTGAAAAGATTAAATGTTTGCTTTGATGATTTACTTCTTTACTTAAGCTTTTTATGTTTATTAAGTGTTTTATGATTTACTGATAATGGCACTTACATATAGCGGTTTGACTATTAGCTTAATGTTAACATGAACCTTACCATATGATGTTGCCATTTCCTTTATAACAGTCTACACAAAACATATCTCATACACCTCCATATTTTTTTTGTACCCATCAAGTTAAATTTTGCTCATAAACTGAATTATAGTTGCTGCATAACATAGTTTACTGAGTAATAATGTTAGGTGTACATATATATAATATTTAGTGATCTGATCTCCCGCTCTTTGAGTATATAAAGACATACAACTAACACGTATTATAACATAAATGAATTCATATAAATATCTTATGCGATGGGGCATAAATTACACATTTTATTTTATTTGATGATCTGAGTTCTCACTTTTGAGTATATAAAGAAATATGATAAATATTATTAGATAATGTAAGTCTGTAATCAATTTAAATCTTTTCACGGCTTGAAAACGTTCCAACCCTTAAAACTTGAAATTTAATACTCCAATCATTCTAACCTAAAGACCGATTACCTAATTCTCTCCAATTTGTTCTTACGGATAAAAAAACATAGCTAAACTCTCTGCTCTTGCGTGGTCTTCGTGGCAGAATTTTAGTTTCTCAAATTATCCATTGTAATGGAGTATAAGGAAAACCCAAAATGAAGTAGTGTTTTAAACAAGGTTGTATCGACGCTAAACCTCTTCGGAGAAATAGAGATCCTAAGCTATCTTTGTGTCTGAAACTGAGCAAAGATGTCATCACTAGAGTGGAGTGGAGCCATTGGTATTGTTTTCAGTTCATGAATATGTTATGTTTTTTATTGTGTTTTTTGGTGTTTCCTTATGATTTGAACTTAAAAATAAACTGGTTCATACAACCAAACCATTTGTTTTGGCCCACACTTTTCGCCAAAACTAGTGACTGGACCTTGAACACCACCAGCGAATCTCACTGTCTCTACAGTTAGATACGTAGTAGGGTTGTCTCTATTTGTGCAGGCATTTCTACTTTCTTTGTGGCACGTTTTCAAAGACCGAAAGGGGATACTGTTATATTGAATAAAACGCTTTCGTATATGACACCTGAGGTAGTACATCTATCTTCTCGTTTATTGCTCTTATGACTTTTTATTACATCTCGTACAATGTACTAAGTTTCATGACAGTAAAAAAAGATTTTACTACCAAGGTCAACTTAATAGCATTCAAATTATAATTTATTAGCAATTTAGCATCAAGTTCGGTTATAACTTTTTAACAACTACTTTCCTTCTTCTGTATTTTTAAGATTAATGTGATTGCCAACATATTTATTCAAACTCTAAATGATAGTGCATAAATTTACAGCTGAAATTTCTTTTGTAGAATGACCCGATTCCATCTTTTTGTTTTCCCTTTTTCTTAGATTGACCCTGACCCTATTACACCTAATGCTAAATTCTTTTACTTTCCTTGTTAGATATGACACCACATCGCTGCGCAGCCGGCTCTCCCTCCATGACCAACCTATGTGCTGAAGTAATTGTCTTTGAGATACTAACAAGGGTCCCACAAAGGATGTGGGGCGATCTGGGATTTCACAAACTGATGGTACTGCAAGCTATATTGCATTATATGTCTACATTCTGTTGTTTGTCTTTTCTTTTAAGCTAATTTTCTTTGAATTTGTTACTTTCCTTTTTTTGATAATAACAGTGTGATAACGTCTCCATGTTATTTTTAGATCACCCAACTGTTCATTTAGTATTACGGTTTCTGATGAAAATCTCAAAGAATTCTTAGCACCTTTTTGCACTACTAGAAAATACACATTTCTTGACGCACATTATGCGTCATAAAACGGTAATTATGACATGCAAAAGCGTGTCGTTGATTGAAAAGTAATAAAATTAACATGACATGCATTTGTGTGTCATGTTTTAATGACACGCATTCATGACACTAATTTTATGACATCTTTTAATGACACACATTCATGACACTCATTTTATGACACTCATTTTATGACACTTTTTAATGACACACGTTCATGACAAGCACTTATGACACATACGTATGACATTCATTTACGCGTGTCATGCTTTTAATTGTTTAAATTTTTTTATAAAATTACTAATTTGTCCCGGATACATGTATAATAACAAAAACAATAAATCTTTTTCATAAAACAAATACACACATATATATATACCAAAACAATCCATTACATAATCATTTGTCAAGTATACTACAAATATTTTAACGTTAACAAAAAAAAAGAATTATTTGTCAACACCTAAAATACGATTTGTCACTTAAAAATAGAGGTAACTGCATAAGTCAACCAATCCTCGCGAATGCCATACATATTCGCAGCCAAGTATTCCTCTACTCCTTTTCCAATCTGTAAAATATCCATTTTTTTCATATAAGAGTTATAGGTTGTTTAAATTTATTAACCACTAGTAACTAGTTTTATTTTTAAAATAATTATTCAACCCATATAGTTTTAAAAACTATTATATATATATTTGGTTGGAATGTTATACTAATTAATTGACTTATATATGTATGACATTTCTATTTTCTATATTAAAATAAAGTATATAAAACTTTTATTATTAAACGGGTAGATTACGGGTAAGTTGACTGTTAGAAATATGAAGTACCTAGACGGACCTATGAACCGTTTAATAATTTAATTATAAAAATACATTATATCTGAACCTACTCCGTTTTTAGTGAAACTTGGTTCAAAATGTAGATTAGATTATTCTCGTTCTAATGACATATTTATTGTTTTATAAAACGTCATATTCTAGAAGTTATAAGCGCGAAATAAGTGAACACTACTAGAAAACTACTACTATTCCTACCAAAATTTCCTACACATTTCCTACGAACGAAAATGCCGACACTTTTCCCACAAACTTCCGACGAACAAGAAAGGGTCTTAGTTTTGTGACAAAAAAAAGCTACAAAAAAGCCACAAATTGTTATGCGTAGGAAAAGTGTCAGAAATTTCCCACGGACTTCCGACGGAATTCGTTTTCATTTTAACTATTAGTCAGAAATCCGTAGGAATCGGTATGCGTAAGAAATGTGTCGGAAGTTTTCGACGGAATTCTGACGGAATTCGTTTTTATTTTAACAATTAGTAGGAAATGCGTAGGAATCCAATTTATGGCAAACAAATATTCATAATAAACAAAATTAATGATATTAAAATATAAATTTTATTATTTTATAAAAATATATGTTATTTCTAAATTGATTCCGTAGAATGTGTGTTGGAAATCCCGACAGATTACTCACGGAATAGATAATTTTTTTTTTTTTGTAATACACATATATGTTATTTTTTAAACATATTTGTATATATCCGTAGGAAATGCGTAGGAAAGATTCGTAGGAATTGTGTAATAAAATTAAAATATATAAATATTATATAATAAATATAAATATAATTGTTTTAAGCACAAAATTTTAAAAAATAAATATTTCCGTAGGAAATGCGTAGGAAAGTTAAAAAAATTAATTCCGTGAGAAATAAGTAGGAGAATTCTAACGAAACATTTTTGTGGGAAAGGAGTAGGAAATTCCGTAGGAAATGCGTCAGAAAAAAAATTACCCACGAGCAAAATTCCCACAGCCCATTTTCGTGGGAAATCCGTAGGTAAACGCAGTTACCCACGGATTTCCTACGGAAATTGACGTGGGAATAATAGCAGTTTTCTAGTAGTGGAAGCAGCTGAATTAATTATAAAAGTAAAATAATATAAAAAATCAAACTAAACATTTAAATGAAAGATTTCGTGTATGAAAGATTTCGTGTATGTTGCAATTAATGTAGGCTAGTGTACGTGTAAAAAAAATCTAAATCTAATAACAAGACAATTAAATGAACAGTGGCTAGCAGGGAGCTGTGACTCTTCTATTGGGCAAGTTTTTGGAAGCCACGTGTAGTGTTTCTGTTAATTGTATTGCCACGCATCCAAAAACCAAATTAAAACCCACCGCCCCTTCCCAATTGTTCAAAATCCCACCGCCCCGTGGAGAGAGAGAGAGAGAGTGAGAGAGAGAGAGCATACCGCATGGGTGAGAGAGAGAGCATGAACGGACAAGATCTGGTCGGTGCTGATGAGGACGATGACGGTGGATTCGAGGTAACAGTGAGGGTTTACAAGCGAGAGGAACACCGGCCACCTGATCTAGGGTTTCTGGAAGGGTTGGTTGTCTGGCAAGAGTTCCAGCAACTCCGATGAAGGTCTGCATGTTTCCAAACTGGTCATATCTTGTATAACTAACCGTTTGTTAAGCTTCCATTTTTTTTTTAATTTTCCTGTAAATTAGGGTTTATTGATGCTTTTCTGTGTACCGCAGCTGAAAAGCTCTGAAACTCTGATGACCAATGGTTGAACAGGTATGAAGTAATGAAACATCACATTTTCAACCTTTTCCTGTATCAATTTTGCAAAACAAATATCACCATGATTCCCGCATTAGGTTCTAGATTTGATTCTTCAAGAACTGCAAATGAAGTTGTATGTTAGTTATTTAAAAGTTGATTTAACCTAGGTTATGTTTTCATTGAGTTAGGTGCTGTGGGTTACAGATCTGTGAGCAGTAAGCGGATTATGGCGGTCCCGGTGAAGGCGTCCTCAACGAACTTCAAGGAGTGAGTGTTTTCACACCTTTTGTTTCCGGTTTTAATTGATTTGATTGAGCTGTTTCGAGTCCGATGGATTTTGTTAGTGTAGATCTGGTTTATTATGAGGTTTTTATGTGAATCGGTTAGGTTTAAGGTGAATTTTTTGGTGCTTTTGTTAGTTGTGGTGATTTTTGTTTGGAAATTTGGATATGTGATGTGAAATTTGTAGTGATTGTTTAGTGTTTTTGGCGGTCAGAACCATTCTTCTTTAGGTGTCGGCGGTGGTCGACGTTCAGTGTCGTCGATTGTTTTGCTTTGGACGATTGCCAGGTAATGTGATTTGATTTAATTTTGGGTTTTAGATGTTCCTTAGGGCTCATGTACTGCGATTTTTTAATTAGTCTTGGTTAAACAATAAATTAATTAGCTGATAACACTTCACCTTGTATTGTTATCAAGAATAGTACTCAATCTGTTTTGAAACTGTGAACTGATCTCCCCATCTCTCAAGTGTTGGGTCATGTTTTCTTAAAAGTATCAAAGCAAAATGGTCGATATCAAATACGAGCTGATAGATTAGCAAAATGGTGAGTGTGTGGTGTGGGTGATGGAAGAATACAAGGCGGCTGAATCTTGGGGGAAACACTGTGTGTTTCACTGTTCATGTGGTAATATTATTCTGAAATGGGTTCCCTTTTAAGTAATGAGTTATAATTTCTATCTAGCTTTCTATGATAGAATTGCAGCCATGGTTATTATTATTATTATTATTATTTTTTTTCAGAAATAGGCATGGAGGACATTATGACAGTGCATTATTTGTTTACTGCAAATTTGAATATTGGTCTTTTTGTATGCACTACATGCCTAATTTCTTATTTATAAATTATTATCTTTATAATTCAGAGAAGGTGCTAGTGTAACACCCTTAAATTTACTCCTGATTTTAATAATAGATTATACCATTTCAAATAAAATATTGTTTAAGTAACATGACATTCATTAACGAAGTTCATAAGTAACATCAACCTTAGTCAACTAATGACTAAGTAAAACATTTCAAAAGTTGTTTAACAAGTGTTTACAACCCATACACAAAAACGACTAAAGATTTAAAACATTGCGGAAGCTTCAAAATGTAGTGTTCGGTTCTTCATCATATGCTTGATCGCCATCCGTAAGTTCCCCAACATGTCCTAATGTCAAAACCACATCAAAGGTTAGTTTTGAAAATAATATAACACTTATAATCGAATTCTAGCATCAAAACTATTGGAAACAAATAAAAATTTCGGATTAGAGTCGCTCGCGCCCCGCGAGAGGTCTTACGCGGGCCGCGAGAATCCCTCGCGTGTCGCGGCGTGTTCCATGTGACCTTCCGCGTGGTGCGGGGGGTCACGTTTTCCAGCAGCTCCAGTTTTGTGAGCTGCATTTGCTGCCAGCTCCGGGATTTCCAGTTTTTAACTTCGTTTGGCCATATCTTTTGACTCGTAAGTCCGTTTTATGTGATTTTTCTTCCTATATGTCTGTAAATTCATTACCAACATAACTATTATAAATTTGATACCCAAAATTTAATTTACGGACCGAAAGACCATATGTCACTATGTTATTATTCGACCCATTCTAACCTTACACATTTTACTACCATATAACTAATAAACCTATGGCGCCTTATGCCCAACATCCGGGGCTTATTATCACCCGAATTTCTTACCAATTTCATGGTTTAATGCCTTTGTGATTATTATCGCCATTATCGATTACTAAAACGTTTAAAACTACCATTTTCACAACTAATAGACCCGTTGGCTCATCTTGTGGAACCATCCACTTATGATGACTACCAATTGGTTCGTTTACTATACTAAGCCTATTAATTTACATCCAACCATAATCAATATAAATTCAACGCAGATTTAGATTCAACAATAAGATTTACGAAACTTATCAACAACTCGCTTAATGTAACCAATAAAGTTACGTACCTTCAAAGTATGCCCTTCAAACGTGGTTCGCCACCCGCTTGTCCGCTTGACGCTCCTGCGCCCGTTCCTATAGAGTTCATTTATGATGTGTTTAGAACTCTCTTTAAATCATAATTCGTATAATACACCAAACATCATGATTATGCGTTTTAACTTGGAATTTCAGTTTTAAGCCTTCATAGAGGCATTTCAACAAACACTTCATGGGCAGATTTTTACAAGATTAAACATCAAATTTCTAGTTTACCATTTAGCCCTAATTTCACATCATTCAACCTTTTTACATGATTGATAACTTCTAATTTTCTGGAATCACTTCAAAATTGTCATTTTACACTAGATTAACAATCTATTTCCTAGTGTTCATCAAATTACACATAACCCACTAATCACCTACAATGGTGTTCATAGGTTTTACTAAAATTTCATATGATTTCAACTTGTATTGGTCTAGGGCTTATCCTTAGACACTATAGTTGTTCTTAGATCATCATAAGACATACATGCAACTATATTTTCAGATTTTCCCAATTACATGAGAAATTCAAGTTGAGGGTTTTCATGAAATTTTACATACCTTGTAATCCTCTTGTGATGAGGATCAATAATCTACACTTTAATTTCGATTTCAACTTGGATTGAGCCTTCAATTTGCAAGTTTAGTGAGTTTTAGGGGTTTGAGAGTGGGGAGTCGCCCCTGCTCTTGTTCTGTACGACCAACACCTCCTTTTGGGGGTGTTTGGTTTGTTTTATTTGTTGAATTAAAACTTAAGTTTCAATTTTTACAAATTAAGCCCCTCCATTTGATCAACATTTAATTTAGTTGCTTTTAACCCTACTTTAAGTTATTTCTAGATAATTAACTAACTAGGTTAAAATTCCTAGTTAATAAATTCTAGTTTATTTAAACTTTATAATTCTAATATAAAGTTTTATATTTTCGGGGTGTTACAGCTAGGGTGGTCTGGAGCTACGTTTATCAGATGATGGTTTCACGTGGGTTAAGCACTCTTATAAGATGGTGGAGAAAACGGGTCAAATTCTCTAAATGGGAATGCATTTGCGATGTGTTTCTCAATCCGTCTCAACAGAAGCGAATTCAACAGTTGGCCTCGCCGTATGCGATCTCGATGTGCTTCATCCAATCATGTACTCACTCATGGACGTAAAAAACGGAGCTCTGTACTTACCCACGGGCGGAGGTTCTGGTGGCGGCAACTGTTATAACTGTTGTGTGGATGGGCATTTTGCTACAGAGCGCCCTACTTCTAACAAATCGTTCTATTACAGTGGATAAGGGAGCCTTTTCTTTCATTTTATTTACTTTTACTTTTTTCCCTTTTATGTATATGAATCAATTGGTGAACCGAAACTATGTTTGATTTCTGAAGTAGAATCAAATAACCTGAAGCAGAATCAAATAACCTGCAGAATCAATTGGTGGCCCGGCTCCCATGGCATTATGTGTAGATATGGAATTGGTGCTCTTTGCGAATTGGTTAGTGCCGTTTTCACTTTCCATTACTAATTACTTAATTAGGTCTATTAGCTTTAAGTTGGGAACCATTTGTATATTTTGCTATTTATCTTTAACCAACTCTTCGTGTTATTTTTCCATTAATTTGTTGTCAGAGTTTTGAAGTGCAGGTTTGACTACTGTTATTTTTAAATTACAACTAATGCGAATTTGTCTAATTTGAAAACAACTCTTCATGTGAGGTTGTAATAATTTATTTATATTCGACATGCAGTGCAAGTTTGACTACTATTAAAGAATATATTCTAGCACATTGCTTTTGCATATCGATAGATCTACAATCTGTTGTCTTTGCTTGCCATTAAACTATTCTTATTTTGAAAATACAACTTGGTGGTTTAATTATCATCTCTCTTTTTTCTTGTATTTTTGCTGATTCAACCTGGTGGTTTAATTTAAAATTCATTAGTACAACTAAAATCTTTCTATCGAGAGTGATCCGAATTAGCGCGCCGCAACACGCGTATGGGTAGAAACCTAGTTAGAAGAAAAGGAATCTTGATATGTATGCGTGTAGGTCATGTATACGTGTAGGTTTAGGAAGACTCCAAAAGGCTTGGCAAAAGCCTATAAATACATCCCCCACCCCATCTCAGTTGGGAGTTGGGTCGGTTTGTTTTCTTGGAGACTCCGGTTCGACTTCCGGGTGTAGCAAAGGTGTGGGGACCAGACAATGATGGTAAGTGCTTGTTAGCCAATGTTGCGCAAGTTCGAGCTTGAGCCGCCCCGGTTTTAATCCGGCCGTTACTCCAGCGAGGTGTCTCGTGTGGAGGCGGTACGGTTTCCGGGCGAACGCCGTAGCCAAGTCTGACCACTTCAAGTGCGGACCCGGTTAAGACAACGTAAGTCTGGGACAGGCTTGGTTAGGGTCCCCGTCTTGGGGATGTAAATATCTTAAGAAAGTTACCGTTAAAAAAAAAGCCTATAAATACAAGAAGCCTTCGGTTGAAAAAAATTGCTCTCGTCTCCTTTATGCATCACCAACTTTCCCTCATTCATTATTCTATTTTTAATTTGTATTTTCATTTATAATAATAATAAAGCTCTGCCCCGTTTTAAGTGTTTTAACCCCTGATCACTAAGTCGATACCCTGTCCGATTGATCTAGGCCCCGTAACGCATGTCATGGCTCTGCCCGACTAAGTTCGTTGGGGTTCTGTCTCGTGACATAGGGATAAAGTTGAATTGGGTTACTATACTTAACACGAGTGCATTATATATTTTATTAAATAGCTCAGGAGTTATACTCAAGATTCTATCAGGAGACTTTTAGTTGAACCCTAAAGTTATAAAGTGAGTTCATTCTCTTTTTCACAGTTTGTGAGTCATTTTTCTTTTTATCAGTTTTTTGTGATATAATTATATTTAAAAATGTTTTCCAAAATCCTAAATGTTTATCAGTTATACTTACAGTGATTAAGTTTTTGTATTCTACAATAGCTGCCAGTATGTAGGGTTTTAAACATTACTTGACCCTCGTTACTATTGGCCAAAAAGTTAGCCAATAGTAGCATGACCACAAGCACGGGGGAATT
>JARYGA010010009.1:0-12151 GCA_030545235.1 Helianthus tuberosus | reverse complement strand
AGGAATCTTATGCCGTCACAAAACACATTCCTTAAATTGTAGCCATTTATTGAGTGTTTTTTTTTTGTGTCTAATCCGCATATATATCCCCATTGCCCTTTATTTTGTTGACTGTATATCTCTTAAATGTCAACATATACATGTGTGATTTAGTTTACGAAGATTTTTCATTGCCGAAAACCTCGATCAGAGAGTAAAAAAGGCGTATGGTTCAAAATGGCGTAAAATTAAAATGGGATATACCGGGCTAGGATTCGAGTTACATGAACAAGGGCCAAACCAAACACCCAAGAATGGAATCGTCGAGCGAAAACACTTGACAACCTCCTAGAAGCAGCTTTTTTTGCCACCAGACCTTTCTCCATCAATTAGGAATCTGATGTCGTCACTAAACACATTCATTAAATTGTAGCCATTTGTTGAGTGTTTTTTTTGGTGTCTGATCCACATATATATCACCATTGCCCTTGATTTTCTTGACTGTATATCTCTTAAATGTCAATATATACATGTGTGATTTAGTTTACGAAGATTTTTCAATGCCGAGAACCTCGTTCAGAGAGTAAAAAAGGCGTAAGGTTCACAATGGTGTAAAATTAAAATGGGATATAATGGGCTTGGATTCGAGTTACAGGAACAAGGGCCAAACCAACCACCCAAGAATGGAATCGTCGAGCGAAAACACTTGACAACCTCCTAGAAGCAGCTTTTCTTGCAACCAGACCTTTCTCCATCAATTAGGAATCTGATGCCGTCACTAAACACATTCCTTAAATTGTAGCCATTTGATGAGTGTTTTTTTGTTGTCTAATCCGCATATATATCACCATTGCCCTTGATTTTCTTGACTGTATATCTCTTAAATGTCAACATATACACGTGTGATTTAGTTTACGAAGATTTCTCAATGCCAAGAACCTCGATCAGAGAGTAAAAAAGGCGTAAGGTTCACAATGGTGTAAAATTAAAATGAGATATACCGGGCTAGGATTCGAGATACACGAACAAAGGCCAAACCAACAACCCAAGAATGGAATCGTCGTGCAAAAACACCTGACAACCTCCTAGAAGCAGCTTTTCTTGTCACCAGACCTTTCTCCATCAATTAGGAATCTGATGCTTTCACTAAACACATTCCTTAAGTTGTAGCCATTTGTTGAGTGTTTTTTATTGGTGTCTAATCCGCATATATATCACAATTGCCCTTGATTTTCTTGACTGTATATTTCTTAAATGTCAACATATACACGTGTGATTTAGTTTACGAAGATTTTTCAATGTCGAGAACCTCGATCAGAGATTAAAAAAGGTGTAAGGTTCACAACGGTGTAAAATTAAAATGAGATATACCGGACTAGGATTCGAGTAACAGGAATAAGGGCCAAACCAACCCCCCAAGAATGGAATCGTCGAGCGAAAACACTTGATAACCTTCTAGAAGCAAGTTTTCTTGCCACCAGATCTTTCTCCATCAATTAGGAATCTGATGCCGTCACTAAACACATTCCTTAAATTGTAGCCATTTGATGAGTGTTTTTTTTAGTGTCTAATCCGCATATATATATCACCATTGCCCTGGATTTTCTTGACTGTATATCTCTTAAATGCCAACATATACACGTGTGATTTAGTTTACGAAGATTTTTCAATGCCTAGAACCTCGATCAGAGAGTTAAAAAGGCGTAAGGTTCGCAATGGTGTAAAATTAAAATGGGATAACGGAATAGGATTCGAGTTACGGATACAAGGGCCAAACCAACCACCCAAGAATGGAATCGTCGAGCGAAAACACTTGACAACCTCCTAGAAGCAGCTTTTCTTGCCACCAGACCTTTCTCCATAAATTAGGAATCTGATGTCGTCACTAAACACATTCCTTAAATTGTAGCCATTTGATGAGTGTTTTTTTTTGGTGTCTAATCTGCATATATATCACCATTGCCCTTGATTTTCTTGACTGTATATCTCTTAAATGTCAACATATACACGTGTGATTTTGTTTACGAAGATTTCTCAATGACAAGAACCTCGATCAGAGAGTAAAAAAGGCGTAAGATTCAAAATGTTGTAAAATTAAAATGGATATACCGGGCTAGGATTCGAGATACACGAACAAAGGCCAAACCAACCACCCAAGAATGGAATCGTCGTGCAAAAACACTTAACAACCTCCTAGAAGCAGCTTTTCTTGCCACCAGACCTTTCTCCATCAAATAGGAATCTGATGCTTTCACTAAACACATTCCTTAAGTTGTAGCCATTTGTTGAGTGTTTTTTTTTGTGTCTAATCCGCATATATATCACCATTGCCCTTGATTTTCTTGACTGTATATTTCTTAAATGTCAACATATACACGTGTGATTTAGTTTACGAAGATTTTTCAATGTCGAGAACCTCGATCAGAGAGTAAAAAAGGCGCAAGGTTCACAATGGTGTAAAATTAAAATGAGATATACCGGGCTAGGATTCGAGTTACAGGAATAAGGGCCAAACAACCCCCAAGAATGGAATCGTCGAGCGAAAACACTTGATAACCTTCTAGAAGCAAGTTTTCTTACCACCAGACATTTCTCCATCAATTAGGAATCTGATGCCGTCACTAAACACATTCCTTAAATTGTAGCCATTTGATGAGTGTTTGTTTTGGTGTCTAATCCGCATATATATATATCACCATTGCCCTTGATTTTCTTGACTGTATATTTCTTAAATGTCAACATATTCACGTGTGATTTAGTTTACGAAGATTTTACAATGCCTAGAACCTCGATCAGAGAGTAAAAAAGGCGTAAGGTTCACTATGGTGTAAAATTAAAATGAGATATACCGGGCTAGGATTCGAGATACACGAACAAAGGCCAAACCAACCACCCAAGAATGGAATCGTCAAGCGAAAACACTTGACAACCTCCCAGAAGCAGCTTTTCTTGCCACCAGACCTTTCTCCATCAATTAGGAATCTGATGCCGTCACTAAACACATTCCTTAAATTGTAGCCATTTGATGAGTGTTTTTTTTGGTGTCTAATCCGCATATATATATATCACCATTGCCCTTGATTTTCTTAACTGTATATTTCTTAAATGTCAACATATTCACGTGTGATTTAGTTTACGAAGATTTTACAATGCCTAGAACCTCGATCAGAGAGTAAAAAAGGCGTAAGGTTCACTATGGTGTAAAATTAAAATGAGATATACCGGGCTAGGATTCGAGATACACGAACAAAGGCCAAACCAACCACCCAAGAATAGAATCGTCAAGCGAAAACACTTGACAACCTCCCAGAAGCAGCTTTTCTTGCCACCAGACCTTTCTCCATCAATTAGGAATCTGATGCCGTCACTAAACATATTCCTTAAATTGTAGCCATTTGATGAGTGTTCTAATCTGCATATATATCACCATTGCCCTAGATTTTCTTGACTGTATATCTCTTAAATGTCAACATATACACGTGTGATTTAGTTTACGAAGATTTCTCAATTCCAAGAACCTCGATCAGAGAGTAAAAAATGCGTAAGATTCAAAATGGTGTAAAATTAAAATGGGATATACTGGGCTAGGATTCGAGATACACGAACAAAGGCCAAACCAACCACCCAAGAATGGAATCGTCGTGCAAAAACACTTGACAACCTCCTAGAAGCAGCTTTTCTTGCCACCAGACCTTTCTCCATCAATTAGGAATCTGATGCTTTCACTAAACACATTCCTTAAGTTGTAGCCATTTATTGAGTGTTTTTTTTGGTGTCTAATCCGCATATATATCACCATTGCCCTTGATTTTCTTGACTGTATATCTCTTAAATGTCAACATATACACGTGTGATTTAGTTTACGAAGATTTTTCAATGCCTAGAACCTCGATCAGAGAGTAAAAAAGGCGTAAGGTTCACAATGGTGTAAAATTAAAATGGGATAACGGAATAGGATTCGAGTTACGGGAACAAGGGCCAAACCAACCACCCAAGAATGGAATCGTCAAGCAAAAACACTTGACAACCTCCTAGAAGCAGCTTTTCTTGCCACCAAACCTTTCTCCATCAATTAGGAATCTGATGCCGTCACTAAACATATTCCTTAAATTGTAGCCATTTGATGAGTGTTTTTTTTTGGTGTGTAATCCGCATATATATCACCATTGCCCTTAATTTTCTTGACTGTATATCTCTTAAATGTCAACATATACACGTGTGATTTAGTTTACGAAGATTTCTCAATGCCAAGAACCTCGATCAGAGTGTAAAAAATGCGTAAGATTCAAAATGGTGTAAAATTAAAATGAGATATACCGGGCTAGGATTCGAGATACACGAACAAAGGCCAAACCAACCACCCAAGAATGGAATCGTCATGCAAAAACACTTGACAACCTCCTAAAAGCAGCTTTTCTTGCCACCAGACCTTTCTCCTTCAATTAGGAATCTGATGCTTTCACTAAACACATTCCTTAAGTTGTAGCCATTTGTTGAGTGTTTTTTTTGTGTCTAATCCGCATATATATCACCATTGCCCTTGATTTTCTTGACTGCATATCTCTTAAATGTCAACATATACACGTGTTATTTAGTTTATGAAGATTTTTCAATGTCGAGAACCTCGATCAGAGAGTAAAAAAGGCGTAAGGTTCACAATGGTGTAAAATTAAAATGAGATATACCGGGCTAGGTTTCGAGTTACAGGAATAAGGGCCAAACCAACCCCCAAGAATGGAATCGTCGACCGAAAACACTTGATAACCTTCTAGAAGCAAGTTTTCTTGCCACCAGACCTTTCTCCATTAATTAGGAATCTGATGCCGTCACAAAACACATTCCTTAAATTGTAGCCATTTGCTGAGTGTTTTTTTGGGTGTCTAATCCGCATATATATCGTCACCATTGCCCTTGATTTTCTGGACTGTATATATCTTAAATGTCAACATATACACGTGTGATTCAGTTTACGAAGATTTTACAATGCCGAGAACCTCGATCAGAGAGTAAAAAAGGTGTAAGGTTCACAATGGTGTAAAATTAAAATGGGATATACCGGGCTAGGATTCGAATTCCAGGAACACGGGCCAAAGAAACCACCCAAGAATGGAATCGTCGAGCGAAAACACTTGACAACCTCCTAGAAGCAGCTTTTCTTGCCACCAGAGCTTTCGCAATCAATTAGGAATCTGATGCCATCACATTACACATTCCTTAAATTGTAGCCATTTGTTGAGTGTTTTTTTTGGCATCTAATCAGCATATATATCACCATTGCCCTTGATTTTCTTGACTGTATATCTCTTAAATGTCAACATATACACGTGTGATTTAGTTTACTGAGATTTTTCAATGACGAGAACCTCAATTAGAGAGTAAAAAAGGCGTAAGGTTCACATGACAACCAACCACCCAAGGGCCAAACCAACCACCCAAGAATGGAATCGTCGAGCGAAAACACATGACAACCTCCTAGAAGCAGCTTTTCTTACGACCAGACCTTTCTCCATCAATTAGGAATCTGATGACGTAACTAAACACATTCCTTAAATTGTAGCCATTTGTTGAGAGTTTTTTTAGGTGACTAATCCGCATATATATCACCATTGCCCTTGATTTTCTTGACTGTATATCTCTTAAATGTCAACATATACACGTGTGATTTAGTTTATGAAGATTTTGCATTGCCGAGAACCTCGATCTAAGAGTAAAAAAGGTGTAAGGTTCACAATGGTGTAAATTAAAATGGGATATACCGGGCTAGGATTCGAGTTACAGGAACAAGGGCCAAACCAACCACCCAAGAATGGAATCGTCGAGCGAAAACACTTGACAACCTCCTAGAAGCAGCTTTTCTTGCCACCAGACTTTTCTCCATCAATAAGGAATCTGATGCCGTCACTAAACACCTTCCTTAAATTGTAGCCATTTGTTGTGTGTTTTTTTTGTGCCTGATCCGCATCTATATCACCATTGCCTTTGATTTTCTTGACCGTATATCTCTTAAATGTCAACATATACACGTGTGATTTAGTTTACGAATATTTTTCAATGTCGAGAACCTCGATCAGAGAGTAAAAAAGGCGTAAGGTTCACAATGGTGTAAAATTAAAATGGGATATACCGGGCTAGGATTCGAGTTACAGGAACAAGGGCCAAACCAACCACCCCAGAATGGAATCGTCGAGCGAAAATACTTGACAACCTCCTAGAAGCAGCTCTTCTTGGCACCAGACCTTTCTCCATCGATTAGGAATCTGATGCCGTCACTAAACACATTCCTTAAATTGTAGCAATTTGTTGAGTGTTTTTTTTTTGTGTCAAATCCGCATATATATCACCATTGCCCTTGATTTTGTTGACTGTATATCTCTTAAATGTCAACATATACACGTGTGATTTTGTATACGAAGATTTTTCATTGCCGAGAACCTCGTTCAGAGAGTAAAAAAGGCGTAAGGTTCACAATGGTGTAAAATTAAAATGGGATATACTGGGCTAGGATTCGAGTTACAAGAACAAGGGCCAAACCAACCACCCAAGAATGGAATCGTCGAGCGAAAACACTTGACAACCTCCTAGAAGCAGCTTTTCTTGCCACCAGACCTTTCTCCATTAATTAAGAATCTGATGCCGTCACTAAACACATTCCTTAAATTGTAGCCATTTGTTGAGTGTTTTTTTGGTGTCTAATCAGCATATATATCACCATTGCGCTTGATTTTCTTGACTGTATATCTCTTTAATGTCAACATATACACGTGTGATTTAGTTTACTGAGATTTTTTAATGACAAGAACCTCAATTAGAGAGTAAAAAAGGCGTAAGGTTCACAATGGTGTAAAAATAAAAATGGGATTACCGGCTAGGATTCGAGTTACAGGAACAAGGGCCAAACCAACCACCCCAGAATGGAATCGTCGAGCGAAAATACTTGACAACCTCCTAGAAGCAGCTTTTCTTGGCACCAGACCTTTCTCCATCGATTAGGAATCTGATTCCGTCACTAAACACATTCCTTAAATTGTAGCCATTTGTTGAGTGTTTTTTTTTTTGGTGTCAAATCCGCATATATATCACCATTGCCCTTGATTTTGTTGACTGTATATCTTTTAAATATCAACATATACACGTGTGATTTAGTATACGAAGATTTTTCATTGCCGAGAACCACGTTCAGAGAGTAAAAAAGGCGTAAGGTTCACAATGGTGTAAAATTAAAATGGGATATACTGGGCTAGGATTCGAGTTACAAGAACAAGGGCTAAACCAACCACCCAAGAATGGAATCGTCGAGCGAAAACACTTGACAACCTCCTAGAAGCAGCTTTTCTTGCCACCAGACCTTTCTCCATCAATTAAGAATCTGATGCCGTCACTAAACACATTCCTTAAATTCTAGCCATTTGTTGAGTGTTTTTTTTGGTGTCTAATCAGCATATATATCACCATTGCCCTTGATTTTCTTGACTGTATATCTCTTAAATGTCAACATATACACGTGTGATTTCGTTTACTGAGATTTTTTAATGACGAGAACCTCAATTAGAGAGTAAAAAAGGCGTAAGGTTCACAATGGTGTAATAATAAAAATGGGATTACCGGCTAGGATTCGAGTTACAGGAACAAGGGCCAAACCAACCACCCAAGAATGGAATCGTCGAGCGAAAACACTTGACAACCTCCTTGAAGCAACTTTTCTTACCACCAGACCTTTCTCCATCAATTAGGAATCTGATGCCGTAACAAAACACATTCCTTAAATTGTAGCCATTTGTTGAGAGTTTTTTTTAGGTGACTAATCCGCATATATATCACCATTGCCCTTGATTTTCTTAACTGTATATCTCTTAAATGTCAACATATACACGTGTGATTTAGTTTATGAAGATTTTGCATTGCCGAGAACCTCGATCTAAGAGTAAAAAAGGCGTAAGGTTCACAATGGTGTAAATTAAAATGGGATATACCGGGCTAGGATTCGAGTTACAGGAAAAAGGGCCAAACCAACCACCCAAGAATGGAATCGTCGAGCGAAAACACTTGACAACCTCCTAGAAGCAGCTTTTCTTGCCACCAGACTTTTCTCCATCAATAAGGAATCTGATGCCGTCACTAAACACCTTCCTTAAATTGTAGCCATTTGTTGAGTGTTTTTATTGTGTCTGATCCGCATCTATATCACCATTGCCCTTGATTTTCTTGACCGTATATCTCTTAAATGTCAACGTATACACGTGTGATTTAGTTTACGAATATTTTTCAATGCCGAGAACCTCGATCAGAGAGTAAAAAAGGCGTAAGGCTCACAATGGTGTAAAATTAAAATGGGATATACCGGGCTTGGATTCGAGTTACAGGAACAAGGGCCAAACCAACCACCCCAGAATGGAATCGTCGAGCGAAAATACTTGACAACCTCCGAGAAGCAGCTTTTCTTGGCACCAGACCTTTCTCCATCGATTAGGAATCTGATGCCGTCACTAAACACATTCCTTAAATTGTAGCCATTTGTTGAGTGTTTTTTTTTGGTGTCTAATCCGCATATATATCACCATTGCCCTTGATTTTGTTGACTGTATATCTCTTAAATGTCAACATATACACGTGTGATTTAGTATACGAAGATTTTTCATTGCCGAGAACCTCGTTCAGAGAGTAAAAAAGGCGTAAGGTTCACAATGGTGTAAAATTAAAATGGGATATACTAGGCTAGGATTCGAGTTACAAGAACAAGGGCCAAACCAACCACCCAAGAATGGAATCGTCGAGCGAAAACACTTGACAACCTCCTAGAAGCAGCTTTTCTTGCCACCAGACCTTTCTCCATCAATTAAGAATCTGATGCCGTCACTAAACACATTCCTTAAATTCTAGCCATTTGTTGAGTGTTTTTTTTTGTGTCTAATCAGCATATATATCACCATTGCCCTTGATTTTCTTGACTGTATATCTCTTAAATGTCAACATATACACGTGTGATTTAGTTTACTGAGATTTTTTAATGACGAGAACCTCAATTAGAGAGTAAAAAAGGCGTAAGGTTCACAATGGTGTAATAATAAAAATGGGATTACCGGCTAGGATTCGAGTTACAGGAACAAGGGCCAAACCAACCACCCAAGAATGGAATCGTCGAGCGAAAACACTTGACAACCTCCTAGAAGCAGCTTTTCTTGCCACCAGACTTTTCTCCATCAATAAGGAATCTGATGCCGTAACTAAACACCTTCCTTAAATTGTAGCCATTTGTTGAGTGTTTTTATTGTGACTGATCCGCATCTATATCACCATTGCCCTTGATTTTCTTGACCGTATATCTCTTAAATGTCAACATATACACGTGTGATTTAGTTTACGAATATTTTTCAATGCCGAGAACCTCGATCAGAGAGTAAAAAAGGCGTAAGGCTCACAATGGTGTAAAATTAAAATGGGATATACCGGGCTTGGATTCGAGTTACAGGAACAAGGGCCAAACCAACCACCCCAGAATGGAATCGTCGAGCGAAAATACTTGACAACCTCCGAGAAGCAGCTTTTCTTGGCACCAGACCTTTCTCCATCGATTAGGAATCTGATGCCGTCACTAAACACATTCCTTAAATTGTAGCCATTTGTTGAGTATTTTTTTTTTGGTGTCTAATCCGCATATATATCACCATTGCCCTTGATTTTGTTGACTGTGTATCTCTTAAATGTCAACATATACACGTGTGATTTAGTATACGAAGATTTTTCATTGCCGAGAACCTCGTTCAGAGAGTAAAAAAGGCGTAAGGTTCACAATGGTGTAAAATTAAAATGGGATATACTGGGCTAGGATTCGAGTTACAAGAACAAGGGCCAAACCAACCACCCAAGAATGGAATCGTCGAGCGAAAACACTTGACAACCTCCTAGAAGCAGCTTTTCTTGCCACCAGACCTTTCTCCATCAATTAAGAATCTGATGCCGTCACTAAACACATTCCTTAAATTCTAGCCATTTGTTGAGTGTTTTTTTTGGTGTCTAATCAGCATATATATCACCATTGCCCTTGATTTTCTTGACTGTATATCTCTTAAATGTCAACATATACACGTGTGATTTAGTTTACTGAGATTTTTTAATGACGAGAACCACAATTAGAGAGTAAAAAAGGCGTAAGGTTCACAATGGTGTAATAATAAAAATGGGATTACCGGCTAGGATTCGAGTTACAGGAACAAGGGCCAAACCAACCACCCAAGAATGGAATCGTCGAGCGAAAACACTTGACAACCTCCTTGAAGCAGCTTTTCTTACCACCAGACCTTTCTCCATCAATTAGGAATCTGATGCCGTAACTAAACACATTCCTTAAATTGTAGCCATTAGTTGAGAGTTTTTTTTTTGGTGACTAATCCGCATATATATCACCATTGCCCTTGATTTTCTTAACTGTATATCTCTTAAATGTCAACATATACACGTGTGATTTAGTTTATGAATATTTTGCATTGCCGAGAACCTCGATCTAAGAGTAAAAAAGGCGTAAGGTTCACAATGGTGTAAATTAAAATGGGATATACCGGGCTAGGATTCGAGTTACAGGAACAAGGGCCAAACCAACCACCCAAGAATGGAATCGTCGAGCGAAAACACTTGACAACCTCCTAGAAGCAGCTTTTCTTGCCACCAGACTTTTCTCCATCAATAAGGAATCTGATGCCGTCACTAAACACCTTCCTTAAATTGTAGCCATTTGTTGAGTGTTTTTATTGTGTCTGATCCGCATCTATATCACCATTGCCCTTGATTTTCTTGACCGTATATCTCTTAAATGTCAACATATACACGTGTGATTTAGTTTACGAATATTTTTCAATGCCGAGAACCTCGATCAGAGAGTAAAAAAGGCGTAAGGCTCACAATGGTGTAAAATTAAAATGGGATATACCGGGCTTGGATTCGAGTTACAGGAACAAGGGCCAAACCAACCACCCCAGAATGGAATCGTCGAGCGAAAATACTTGACAACCTCCGAGAAGCAGCTTTTCTTGGCACCAGACCTTTCTCCATCGATTAGGAATCTGATGCCGTCACTAAACACATTCCTTAAATTGTAGCCATTTGTTGAGTGTTTTTTTTTTTGGTGTCTAATCCGCATATATATCACCATTGCCCTTGATTTTGTTGACTGTGTATCTCTTAAATGTCAACATATACACGTGTGATTTAGTATACGAAGATTTTTCATTGCCGAGAACCTCGTTCAGAGAGTAAAAAAGGCGTAAGGTTCACAATGGTGTAAAATTAAAATGGGATATACTGGGCTAGGATTCGAGTTACAAGAACAAGGGCCAAAGCAACCACCCAAGAATAGAATCGTCGAGCGAAAACACTTGACAACCTCCTAGAAGTAGCTTTTCTTGCCACCAGACCTTTCTCCATCAATTAAGAATCTGATGCCGTCACTAAACACATTCCTTAAATTGTAGCCATTTGTTGAGTGTTTTTTTTTGTGTCTAATCCGCATATATATCACCATTGCCCTTGATTTTCTTGATTTTATATCTCATAAATGTCAACATAAACATGTGTGATTTAGTTTACGAAGATTTTTCAATGCCGAGAACCTCATTCAGAGAGTAAAAAAGGCGTAAGTTTCACAATGGTGTAAAATTAAAATGAGATATATCGGGCTAGGATTCGAGTTACAGGAACAACGGCCAAACCAACCACCCAAGAATGGAATCGTCGAGCGAAAACACTTGACAACCTCCTAGAAGCAGCTTTTCTTGCCCCCAGACCGTTCTCCATCAATTAGAAATCTGATGCCGTCACCAAACACATTCTTTAAATTGTAGCCATTTGTTGAGTATTTTTTTGGTGTCTAATCTGCATATATATCACCATTAACCTTGATTTTCTTGACTGTATATATCTTAAATATCAACATATACACGTGTGATTTAGTTTACGAAGATTTTTCAATGCCTAGAACCTCGATCAGAGAGTAAAAAAGGCGTAAGGTTCACAATGATGTAAAATTAAAATGGGATAACGGGATAGGATTCGAGTTACATGAACAAGGGCCAAACCAACCACCCAAGAATGGAATCGTCAAGCGAAAACACTTGACAACCTCCTAGAAGCAGCTTTTCTTGCCACCAGACCTTTCTCCATCAATTAGGAATCTGATGCCGTC
>JARYGA010010008.1:0-22058 GCA_030545235.1 Helianthus tuberosus | reverse complement strand
TAAAGATGTTTGCATATTGGTAATCAGCGGGGATGTGAAGAGCATGAACAACACCTTGACTGACATACCTTTTCGAGAGCGAAGTTGATTCTTGGTATGTTGGTGTTGAATCGGCTTTTGAGTGAGGTAGAAGTTGAAAATGCGTATTTCGATCCATCAACTCGCAAAGAGCATCATTGTCAAAAACAGGTAGGACGACAGGATCCGAGATGTGGACCGGTGAGAACGTATTTCCATCGTCCTTTAAGATCATGTTGTGTAGTATCATGTACGTATACGTCACACTAATAATCTTTTATACACTGATAGCACACATGAGTCTCATAAGTATGCCCAATTTTCCTTTAGAACACCAAAAGCACGCTCCACATCTTTTCTTGCCCATTCTTGCAATTTATTGAACTTTTCATTCGGATCGACCAAATACGGAAACGTTCTCACAAACGTTGACCAAGTAGGGTAGATCCCGTCGGTTACATAGTATCCTTGTTTGTATGTATGCCCATTTACTTGAAATGGATGGTTAGTAGCGCTTCCATTTCGTTGAGGGAGAAATATTGGAGATGTTTGGAGAACATTGATGTCATTGAATGAATCGGGCGGACCACAATACCCATGCCAAAACAATAAATCTTGTGACGCAACCACGTCGACCATGACTGTTGGGTATTGGTGATCACCTCTCATATATTGGGCTCGTAACGGTTTGGGACATATCTTCCAAACAAGATGCGTACACTCGATGCTACCTAACATCCTAGGAATGTGGTGTTTTTCTTCGTGTTTTTGGTATAAAATCGCTACGTTGTGGCTTGTTGGCCTACGCAAGAACTCATTAGCGTATAATCGTTTCACGACGTTACAAAAAATTGTAGGCATTCCTGCGAAGTCCTTTCGGACATCTGTAAATACTTGTCGCCCTCATCGGAGTATTACCGCTCGCGAGTTGTATCATGGTGGATGAATTTTTTTGTATTGCCTTAAAACTCTTTTTCAACCTATCGTTATATCCCTCTTGAAACCAAGGATATTGTGCTTCCACATCACCAACAATTTTTAAGAATAACCGTTTCGACATACGAAGTGGGTAGCGGAATGTATCGTGATGGTACTTTGGTTCATCAACAAAATAGTTATTTATTAGATTTTCGTTACCTTTTACGCGATCACGTTTGACCCATTTTTTAGGATGGCTCGACTACGTTGTCGTGATTTCCGCTTCGGCTTGCTCAAAGATATCTTTGAACAAATTTAAGTTACTATCGTTTGACAAAAAAATCGTCAGGCAGTAACAATATACCGAAATCATCGTTTGAGAAATTAGCCATCGAGAAGTGAGATTGAAAAGGCCAAGGTTTGAATAAAAATGATAGAAGGTCTGTGTAAAATGGTGAATGGGGGTGGTTGTTTATAATGTTTTAAATAATAATTAATTATTTTTTAAAAACATTCAACGGTCCAATATTTGACCGTTTAACTCCAAGGATCCAATTTTCGATTTGGTTTCATGCGGCAAACAATACCCAAAGACTATAAGCTGCACACCAACAAGCATGAGTAGCGGCGGTGTGGCCGCGTTGCATTAAACCCGCGTGCTTGAAGCAGTGTGGTGGCCTTATACACGATGTCTCCTAGGCTAAAAGACAGATATCTTGTGTACGAGGCTAAATGGACCACAACTCTTTTTTATTAATTTTGACACAAGAATGGACCACAACTCAAGTTGCTTCAGTCCATGGAGCGTTGCCTTCTATCTACCCTCATACCAGTAAGGCACTTCCATATAGCAACAGTTGCACCATCGAGCAATTTTGCACAGTTTAAAAAGAGTGGAAAAAGGATAAATGAATTCATATTTATATTTATATTTATATTTATATTTATATTTATATTTATATTTATATATCTAACAATTTTTTTAATTTTAAAGGTCTTACAAATAGTGTTTTTTGTTGTCTTTTATTGTTTTTGGTTTTTATTGACTTTGTTTTTCATCGTATCGATATTCGTTTTTATTGATCTCTACTTTTATGGTTTAGCACGGGGACACCGATCAAACTCCCGCCGTATCACGCGAGGGAAATTCCTATCTTTTTTTAACAATTCTTGAAAGGTATTATCATGAATAGTGTTTTTTGTTGTCTTTTATTGTTTTTGATTTTTAATGGTTGTTTTTTTTATTGGTATAATCGGAACTGATATCGATATTCGTTTTTATCGACCTTCGCCTTTATGGCACGGGGAAAACAATCAAAGTCCTGTTGTGTTGCGAGGGTATCTATATACGCCTTCTACATCTGACGACGGGCCAATGGGAGATCCCATTTTACCCACTTTGGGCTGACTTCATGAAAGGCCCAACAGGATACAAGCCCAACCGGAGTCTAACTTGTGCATTAAGGTTTCTCTGTTACAAAACGAGCGGGAAACGAGGAATCAGAGCTGGCAGGCCTCCATTAATGACCGATAAGAAGAGTATCATGGCTGGCATTGTACTTCTCCTGCCGGAACAATAAATGATGCTGCCAATCCAACCGTTAGGGGTCAGACACGTGTCTGAGCCCCTCGAAGACTTCCCAAAACCGTCGGATCACCTCAACAAATATCCCACATGCAAGATAGGGTCTGGGACTTATATAAGAGGAAGAAAACGGTAACAAAGGAGAGGTATCATCTTCAGTACGATCTTATTTATTTCACTCTCATTTACTACTCTCACATTTACTTCCGACCAATATTCTCACACATTAATCACATACACCACCTTTATTGGATTCACACCTTTGAAGGAACATTCCGGTGATTATACTCATCGGAATAGGCTCCTCCATCTCTCCGGCAAGTTTACTTACTCTCACGCCGGAGCTTGGTCACGGACCCCCCCCCCCCCGGGGCCCTCCGTGACGAGGCTAACGGTTTATTCTTTTGCAGCCACAAAAAACGGAACATCTTGACGTCAGCGAAGATCCATTGAACGTCAGCCGGGATTTGGGTATTCGACGTCGGCGCCATCCGTGGGATATCAGCTTGACCGGTGTCTCCACACTGAACTCCGACGTTATAGATAACCCGTTTCAGAAAAAGCAACATGGACACCACACCCGGTTCACAGGTCGTCCAGACAGTGCAGAATGACCATGACAAAGTTACGGTGGAGGATATAACTCATGAGGAAGAGAATGAGAATCAGGTAGAAATCCTGGAAAATGAAGAGACCATCACTCCGGATTTCGTGGCCATGCACAAAGAGAAACTGAAGAAGTGTCTCAAAGACCTAGAAAGACAGGAAAAACTCGACAGTATCAGGGCCAAACTATCGTTCGATACACCATCTAATCAAGAAAAGGCAGACCCTCAAAACAAGGGCAGTGGAAGCGACCCACTGGAAACGTTCGTGACAGCCCTTAGACAGATGTCCTCGGAAGAAAGGGAGGATCTCATCACGGGAAAGAAACCAAAAGGAAAAGAAAAGGAAAAGGAGAATCCAAGCAACGATGGCCTGGATCAACCCTACCTCCCACGGGACTTAGCTGAAGTCTCAAAGTTCACCCGGAGGATAGCAAAAGCACCAATGCCCCCTAAGACGAAGCTACCCCCAAACTTTGACCGGTATGATGGAACAAGAGATCCTGAAGATCATCTCCATGCTTTCAGGGGTACGGGACAACTGGGGCGGTGGCCCATGCCAGTTTGGTGCCATATGTTTGTACAGACCTTGACGGAGGGGGCCCGACTAAGTGAAAAGTTCCTGAGAAACTTTGGTCAGCAAAGAAAGGTGGTCAAGAACCCAAACGAAATCTTACACATAAGGCAAAGGGACAACGAGCGGATAGACCAATACATGGAAAGGTTTGTCAAGGAGAGCATGAATATCAAGGACGTCCCGGAAGTCATGAAGATCAGCGGTTTCATAAACGGATTAAAGCATGCACAGCTATGCGAGAAACTAGGGGAAGAGTTCCCACACTCATTTGACAATCTCATGGACAGGGTCAGAGCCTTTGTCAGAGGCAAAGACACAGTCAGCAAGGCTAAGGAGACAGACGCTCCACCCCGAAGGGTCACCCCAGTTACAAAACCTCTTGATAAAGGTACACCTTATTCCCGTAAGCCTGATTTCGATAGAATGTTGCATGATAGAACAAGACCCTCGTACTCCCCATATAGACCTCGGGGGAGAGGCCCATCCCCCTACTCTGACAGCTTCACCCCTCTCACCAAGACCCCAAGTGAAATATTGGCCACTAAGAGGGTGAAGAGCTCATTCCCGAGGCCACCACCCATAAAACCTGGGCCAAAGGCACAACCAAGCGAATATTGTGACTTTCACAAAGGGTTTGGCCATAGAACTGATGATTGCATGTACCTAAAAAGAGAAATAGAAGCCGCGGTAAAAACAGGAAGGCTGGCCCATTTGGTTAAGGAAATTAAAGAAGGAGGGGGGATCGAAAAGGGAAAGATGCAAGGGAGTCTGGGAGGGCAGATGTAGATATGATTAGAAGGAGAAATGAGTTTGATACCACCAGGAGTGTCAAGGCCAGAATCCTGGGCTCCCCGGACTGCATGAAAGCTCCCATCCTAATGCCACACTTGGAGGAAAATGAGGTACAACGGCTCCCACTAAACATCTCAGCCATAATAGTTGGCCACAAGGTAGCCAGAATACACGTGGATGGGGGATCCGGGGTAGAAGTTATATACGAGCACTGCTTCCTCAGGTTCGACAGGGATATAAGAGACAAGCTTGAGGAGGATTCCATCCCTCTAGTAGGATTCAACAACAGTGTGTCACACCCCCTGGGAAAGATCAGACTCCCATTCACAGTTGGGGTGGGAGATCGCGTTCGAACTATAAACCTAACCTTCACAGTTGTCCGAGCTCCCTCAAGGTACAACACAATCCTGGGAAGACCTGGGATTGGGGATTTGCAAGCACAAGCATCCACCCCACACGGAGCCTTGGTGTTCTAGACGCCAAAGGGCTTGGCCTGGGTAAAGTCTGCATATGAGGTAGTTGCTTCCGTGTCTGAGGGGGAAGCATCCGAGAAGCCCCAGAAGGAGGGGGTTGAAGAGTGGGTACTCTGCGACAGGTTCCCGGAGCAGACAATCAAAGTAGGAAGTCACCTGAGTGACAAATGCAAGAGCGCTCTCAAGGAATTGCTCCTTCTCCACATAGATGTGTTTGCATTTCAACATGGGGAGATGACAGGAATCCTAAGAAGCCTAACTGAACATCGGCTCAATACGTACACCTGGGCAAAGCCAATAAAGCAGAAAAAGCGAAGCATGGGCCCCAGTAAGAGGAGGGCCGCCTGTGAAGAAACCAGGAAGCTACTCAGAGCAGGAATAGTCAGGGAGGTAAAGTACCCATCCTGGGTAGCCAACCCGTCATGGTTCAGAAGAAAGACGGGGGATGGAGAATGTGCATCGACTTCCAAGATCTGAACAAAGCATGTCCTAAAGACTGTTACCCCCTCCCAGAAATAGACGTACAGGTAGACTCATTGTCCCAGTATCCCCTGAAATGCTTCCTGAATTCCTATAAAGGATACCACCAGATTCAGATGTCAATAGAGGACGAGGAAAAAACCGCCTTCATTACAGACGAAGGGACATTTTGTTATACCAAAATGCCCTTCGGTCTTAAAAATGCTGGGGCCACATATCAAAGATTTATGAATGCCCTCTTCAGGGAACAACGGGGGAGGAACTTGGAGGTATACGTTGATGACATCGTTATCAAAATCCTGACCGAGACGGCCATGATAGATGATATAGCTGAAACCCTCCGCACCATGCAAGATGTGAATATGAAGCTAAACCCCGGGAAGTGCTGTTTTGGGGTAGAAGAAGGGAAATTCTTGGGAGTAGTGGTCACTAAGGGCGGAATCAAAGCCAACCCGGAGAAAACTCAAGTCGTGGCTGAAATGCGATCCCCCAGGTCCTTGAAAGACATCCAACAGCTGAACGGGAGGCTAATCGCACTAAACCGTTTTTTGTCAAAAGTGGCTGACCGGACCCTCCCCTTCATGAAAGTGCTGAAGGACTGCCTCAAGACAGACAGATTTAAATGGACCTCTGAGGCGGAGGCTGCCTTTCAAGAAATGAAAGCTTACATCTGCAAACTCCCAACACTGGCCACCCCAGTACCCGGAGAAAAACTGCTCTTATATCTGTCCGCCTCAAAGACAACCATAAGTGCGGTCATGATGGTAGAACGGGAAGGAAAACAAATACCAATATACTTCATCAGTAGAACGCTTAAGGGCCCCGAGGAGCGATACATGCCTCTGGAGAAGTTAGCGTTGGCCCTTGTTTTTGCATCCCGGAGACTCAGAAGGTATTTCCAAGGGCACAAGATCACCCTAATGACTGATCAACCCCTCCAAAAGGTACTCAGGAGGCCGGAGCTGTCGGGGCGGTTGGCCAAGTGGGCCGTAGAACTGGGAGAACACTCTCTAGAGTTCAAACCCAGGACAGCCATGAAAGGACAAATACTGGCCGATTTCTTAGCAGAAGTCCCTGAGGATGAAGAAAAAGAACTCCTAAAATGGGAGGCCTTGGAGAAAGAAGAGAAGAGATGGAAGACGAGGCTGTGTGGAAGCTATTCACAGATGGAGCCTCCAGCGAAGAGGGGAGCGGAGCGGGCATTACTTTAACAAGCCCTGAAGGAGTTGAGCTAACCTATGCCATAAGACTGGATTTTGAAAACACCAACAATACTGCAGAATATGAAGCCCTTCTAGCAGGAATGAGATTGGCAGAAAAGATGAAAGCAAAGCATGTGGAAGCCAGTACTGACTCGCAGTTGGTAGTCAAACAATACCAAGGAGAATATGAGGCCAAAGACAACACCATGGCTCAGTACGTGGCAAAGGTCAAAGAGACGGCCAAGGCATTCAAAACTTTTAAACTGGAATACATCCCCCGCGGGAGAAACAGAAAATCCGACGCCCTCAGTAAGCTAGCCTCAGTAGCATTTGACCACCTAGCCAGAGAAGTCAAAGTGGAAGTCCTAACCTCTCCCTCCCTCAGCACAAAGGAGGTAGCTACGGTTGAGAATGTACAAGAAACTTGGATGACACCAATCGTAAAGTTCCTCCAGGACGGGACACTACCCGAGGGAGACTGGGCAGCTAGGAAGATAAGGGTAAAGGCCTTGCAATATGAGATGGTTGATGGTGAACTATACCGGAGGTCATACCTGGGCCCATCCTTGAAGTGTGTTGACATAGAAGAAGCAGAGTATGTGATTAGGGAGATGCATGAGGGAATTTTTGGAATGCATTCGGGGCCAAGGACGATAGTAGCAAAGGCGATGAATGCGGGATTCTATTGGCCTCGAATGTACGAAACAGCATTCGAAGAGGTTAAAAAATGTGATAATTGCCAGGTACATGCACCAATGACTCATCGACATAAACACCCGATGATACCAGTCTCAACATCCTGGCCTTTCCAGAAATGGGCCATCGACATAATCGGGCCATTTCCGGAGGGTCCAGGAGGAGTCAAGTATGTGGTTGTCGCTATTGATTATTTCACCAAGTGGATCGAAGCAAAGCCCTTGGCAAAAATAACCGGGGAACAGATGAGGCGATTCGTACTAGATAACATCATCTGCAGGTACGGGGTCCCAAAAGAGCTGGTAAGTGATAACGGTGTCCAATTTGCTGGGAGACCCTTCAAGCCATGGTGCGAGCAGATGCACATACAGCAGGTGTTTACCTCCATCACTCATGCCCAAAGCAATGGACTGGTAGAAAGAGCCAACCAAAGCGTTATCAAAGGGATGAAGGGAAGACTAGGGAGGAAACAAAAAGGATTGCTGGAGGAGCTACCGTTTGTACTGTGGGCATACAGGACCACCCCCAAGAGCTGCAACGGGGAAACTCCTTTTAGCCTGACTTACGGGACTGAGGCAGTCATCCCAGCTGAGATAGGATCCCCGATTGCAAGGATGAAGCTCAGGGAGGCGGAGAACGAACAAGACCTCCGGACGAACCTGAACTTACTGGAAGAAAGGAGGGAAGTGGCAGCGGTCAGGGAAGCTAAGTATAAGAAACAGCTGGAAAGCTATTACAATGCCAAGATGAAGAAACTTAACCTCGTCCCGGGAGATTTGGTCCTGAGAGCAAATGAAGCCAGCCTGCAGGAGAGCACTGGAAAGTTAGGACCCAATTGGGAAGGGCCATATCGGATCGTATGGGCAAACGGCAAAGGAAGCTGCAAATTGGAAACTCTCCAAGGCAAGGAGGTCCCCAGGACGTGGAACCTCATGCAACTTAGGAAGTACTACATATGAGGGGTTTATCCCCATGAAAAACGGCCAAGAGCCACTTTTGTAATATTTAAACTATTAGACTGGGGCTCCCCCAAGAACAGATCTTTTGTAACAACTTATGCTGGGAAGTTTAACCCCCAAGAAGTAAATGACAAACGGACAACTAACCTGTCCTCTTTTGGTAAAATAACAGGTGTTATAACCGGGCAGACGTGCCCAGGAATACTATAAACCTAACCAATAAATGAACACACGTGTATAAGGTATATCAAACATACCAAAAGCCCGGCTGTGGGGCAAAATAGGGTCTAGCTAACCCAAAGAGAGCGGAGAAAACAAACCAAAAACATAATCTCACATTATAAACCTGTCCAATGATTGGCCTCGAACATACAATCTTGGTTTTCCAAACAAACCATAAATACAATACACTTCTGTAAACAAACTACAAAAGGAAGTCTTTCTTTATTTATTTGCAAAATAAATGTACAAAGAAAAGCCCTAATAACTTTGGCAAAAGCAAAAAGCATACAAAACAACAAACTTAGACCAAAGCACATCTTCTAGCAAAACACCCAAGGGTCTTCAGGGAGACGCCAACTTGATTCCTGGCAAAAAGCCCCTGCAAAATGAAAAACCACAACAAGAAACAAGCAAAAACAAGAAAGCGATACACAGTCATAAGCCATACGATTAGACACCTAGGAGGCCCCCAACACGAAGGACCTCCTTCCAAACAACCACAAAAGTTTAAAGTATCCTAGGGCAGGTAAGTTATCTAAGTTACAACCATATCGAAAGAAGTTAATGTTTAGAAATCACTGTGGATTACCCCCAGACAAAGACGGCGGAGATGAAGGACCAGTGGAGGAAAACAGGGCTTTCAGTTCGTCGATTGATATCTTGGGATGCTCCAGGATTTTCTTGAGAATGACCGGGGTTTTACCCCCAAACTCCTAATCCAGCTTGGATAATCTCTTCTTTGCTTTGGAGTTGTAAAGCGGAGTCTCTTTTCTGCCCAGGCCTTGAGCAGAATAGATGTAGCCATCCTTCAGACCAGCCTGGTAACCAACATCCCGGTACGCCCTATACACTTCCTCCAAACCGCTTTTAAAATCCTCTGACTGAGCAACGGCGGCAAGGAAGGCTCCGAAACCTTCAGTGATTAACCAATGTTTTTCCTTTGCCAACCGCTGGTTATCATCAGAAGTTATCCCATAATCTGCATACATGGTATTCAGCTGCTCCTGGGAAACGGAGCCAACTTCCATCAGATGCTTTAACTCGGCAGCCAGTTCATCCTTCTCCTCCACCAGCATCGCCATCTCTCTTTCCCAAGCTCGTTCCTTTTGCTCCAACATGGCCCCAGCCCCCTGGGCAAAGAACATCATAAAAAGATCCACAAAGTTGTTGAAAGGTATATATGTACATAAAAAAAAAAGGGAGGGGAGAGAAGGCTATATACCTTCTCCTCCTGCAACTTCCTCTCAGCTTCAACCACTCGGCACCTAAGATCGGCAGCAACAGACTGGGAGGTCTTAAGCTCGCCCTTGAGACCATCATTCGCCCTACTCAAATCATCAATTCGTTGTAGCATACCAGCACCCCTGAAAAAACTCTCACAAAGAGACATGCTATACTGATCCTCGAAAAGATCATCCCTCAAAGCAGAGTTCACAAACTTATGGGAGGGAGGGACAGCATGACCCAGGAAGTCCCTAGAAGCCTCAGGAGTCCCTATCATCGAGGAGTGAGTTACCTTCCATTTGGGGACATAGGTGAAGGGGATAGCATCGGCAAACAGAGGAGCCAAGGGGGAGCGGTGAACAGGACCCTCAGGTTGAGTGGGTCTACTGGTCCCCGTAGCATGAAGAGGCGAAAGTTCAAAGGCCGAGGTAAAATGAGCCATGCCCACCTCCGGGGTTTTGTCCCGAACACGGGAAGAGGAGGGACCAGTAGGAATCTCTATGGGATCATGGGAACTCCCCTACAGAAAAAGAAAAAAAAACATCAAAAAGAAAAACAGAAATAAGGCAAATAAGCGAGAGGAAAAAGGAACTCACCAATAAAGGTGCACTCACGAGACTTGAAGACCTCAGGTGTTTGGACAAAGAACCCTTGACCCCAACAGGGGGAAGTTCGGAAGCAGCCTTCAATGGAGAAGAGGGCTTCTGTCCGCTGGCACTCCGGAACCTTTCCCGGATATCACGAGGAGCAGGGGCTGTGTAACACCTCGAAAATTCACGTCCTATAAGGTATTGACACGTGTCATAAGCTTGAACGTGAGAAAGTATACTTTAGAGGGACTAAAGTTGACAAACATAGAAAGTATGTGAAAATAAGGGTTCAAAATGTCAACAATGGATAAATATACTTTACAATAACCCTACATGATGTTTATACCCTTAGACGGATAAATCATGGATCATACGAAGCTAAAAGTGAGAGATTTCAAACCACAAGGGTTAAATGTGTCAACATGTTAAAGTTATACCTCTGAGTGACCTTTTGACAAACCCGAAGCTTTGTAAATGTTAATTATGCTCACTAGAATGCACGATATAAATTTCATAAAGTTTCGTTATCGTATGAGAAAGTTATGGTCAAATTCGTGTGCGAGGGGTTAAAGTGTTAACATTGAAAGTTAAGACTTTTCGGGTTAACCGGAAGTGTACAGGGACATGGCAAAGTGGGTATAAGTCCTAAAACCCTCGTGGGTAATTATAAGGGGGTCAAAATGCAAGAAATAAACCCGGTTGCCCCTTCGTGAAGCCAAAGGTCAAGTTGTAAAACAAATAAAATGAAAAATCTGATTTATAAGGGCCAGGCGGCCCGCTTCAGCATTAGTTAAATCTAATGCGGGCCGCATCAGGCGCCCAGATGCAGAAAAATGTTCATGTTGCCTGTTCAGCCCTCTAAACGTCAATTGTTGCCCTCAAATCCTTCCAAGAGGCCCCTAAACAACCCTTAGAACACTAGGGACACTTGTAAACAACTTGTGGTCAGTAGTAGACTTGGTTGTCAAAGATTTGTGGTGTCTTGAACACTATATAAAGGCATGAAGTTGCAAACAATTCTTCACACCTTCATCTGCAATTGAGGAGCCTTTCTGGAGCTTCAAAACAGACCCAAGTCTTTCCTAATCAAGCTTAGGACTTAAGTAAGTTTGCTAAACCTTTCTTGATTAAGTTTTAGCTTAGTTTTAGCTTAAAAGTCAAACCGTCATAATTAACGGTTGACTTTAAGATTAATCACTAATGGTCCAGTGATTAGTCAAAGTGAAAGTAGTTATAAGTTGGTAATTATGTGGGTAATAAAACCTCAAAAGGATTCCCCCTGATTACCACTCTAACCAGGTCAAACGTCGGGTCAAACATATAATTAAAAAGTCAACAGGAAGTTTAAAATGTCATTTTTGCATAATTAGCTATCTAGAACATATATAACCTGTTTGATCATTGTTATAACTTAGTAATAAGTGTAAGAACATGTCCAAACATGTTCAACCCGACTAGTTCCTGTTTAGACCCGGTTCGGAACCGAAAGTCGCATAGTTTGACTTTCGCTTTGACTTTCAGTTCTGACCCGTTATGGTATGTTTTAGAAATGCCTTAGAGCTTCCTTAGGACCAGGCTACATGTTAGCATAACCCTCTGTGGTCGGTTCATTGATTGACCCATTCGTTTACGCGTTTCCGTTAATAGCTCATATGTTGACCATTATGCCCTTATTACCTTAAAACGTGATTTATGAAAATGTAAAAGTGTAGAAACCTTAGTTACTGATATATAAACTTGTATGCAAAGTTTGACATCAGTTGGACTTATAGATTAAGAGTTATGCTCAATATCGCAAAATTAAAGCTTTATGTTAATAAAACGGCGTAATTAGCGTATAGCCTAGTTAAGCCTACTTTTTGGTATCAAACTTAATACCCACTAATATAATATATTATTTTGGGATTTTTAAAGATTTTTAATTAATTTTAGGCTGAGCATAACTAGTAGTCGTAGGCTTAATCCGGTAATTGTCGGTTTTGCCCTTACGGGCCATAAAATGAGTTTTACATATCTAAACGACTCCAAACCTTTTTCTACTGATTAGATATGTTAAATAAATTATTTTAAGCCTTCTGGAAGTATAAAAATATCAGCTTTATGTATCGAACCCGTAAACGACTCTTAATCGCCTTATTTAGCGTTTTAACGCATAGTATGTATAAAAATTATATTGAACATACCCGGGTTGATACCTACTGATATTTTAGGCAACTTAGAATGTTTTAACAGTAAACAAAGGTTGATTTACTCAGACTTCGGTTTTGAGCTTTTCGGCTTATGTGAAATTACCAAAATGCCCCTTCGGTGCATAGTTTGGTTATAATGGGTAAATTCACATATATACTTTACCCTACTGTTACAACTTATTAAATTGAGTATTTTTACTGATTACATCAGACCTGTAACTCAGATAAATACTTAAACTCTTTTATAACCTTTTAAATGACCAAACTACCCCTACGAGGTCTAGTTTGTGTTTAAAAACGTTCCGGGCATAATGAAAGACATCTTACTGATGTCACAACATATTTGAGGCATAATTAACTTAGGAAACCTGTTTAGGACCCATATGGTTACCCGTTACGCCTCTGGCGCGTTCGGTTCGGTTCGGTTTATGTAACTAGTTTGCATAAATTAGCCGAAACGGGTCAAACCTTATCCTTTTTATCTCAAAATCCAGAACGTGTTTAGTTTACCCATATTATACAAGTCTTCCAACTTGTCGGGTCTAAATCACATTCTATTCCGGTCTTCGCTTAATCATGCGTTTGAACCGTAAAACTTCCTTAAAACTAACCAGTCTAAGTTACGACTTAATTAAGACCCGTTAGGAATCTAATAGGTTAATAAAACCTTCGTTCCAGATTAAGAGCCCCAGTAGAAGTACTTGTGCTTGCTGATTAAGATATACGGCTGAGTATAAATTGCATTGCTAGCTCAGGTAAATACTTTTAACTTATTTTCCCTTATACGGGCTTGGGATACGGTATTATAAAAATACCGCTTGGTCGGGTGTAGAAACCTTTTAATCGGAGATGATTAAATTGCATAATCCCGTTTTAATCTGTATTGATTGATAACAAATAACATTGGGGGTTAATGACCGTGTCCTGGATATCCTTGGCTCATTTTAAAAAGTGAATGGCCACGACGTAAGCACAAGGTGTAGACATAACACCTCCTGTTGCATATGTATAACGTATACTCACTCGTAAGGGTGTCTTCTTGTGAGATCATATTTGTGGTGTGTCGATTAATCTTGTCCGGCTTGTATTGTATAATCACCGGCCCTAAATGTTGGACAACCATGTAAATCGGATACAAGATTTTTATTAATAAAATTGTCCCAAGTATAAAAGATTAATTTTGCCTCTGTGCATTTTAATCAATGTGTCAAGATATTTTGTGCCGTTTGCACTCGAATCACTTTTCAAACTCTTTTTCCAAAATGAGTCAGTTAATTGTATTTACCAGTGTAAACTGACGTATTTTCCAAAAGGTTAAGTGGCAGGTACTATGCGTAATTGGCTGGGAGCTCAGGGCGTCACTAGGGAATCTTGCAAGTTCTAGATGCCTAAAGTCTGTTGAACAGTTGTCTTTTATTGATCCGCCTGTGGATCCTTTACCTTCCGTTGTAATACTTTGACATTACTTATACTCGGAATGTAATAATAATTATCTTATGCTTCCGCTGTGCATTTATATAATTGTGTTGTTTGACTATTATGTTGCCAACCACGTCACGATACTCCCCCACCGGGCCCACCGGTGACACGTGGAAATCGGGGTGTGACAGGTTGGTATCAGAGCCAACATTGAGTGAATTAAACACTAGCCTTTTTTGTTTAATCTCAATGACACATTAGCACATTCCTTGACCTTCTGAGTCTAGACTTAACATAGGAATACTTTCAATCCTAATCTGGAAATTTTTACTTCCAAATTTTTATATATATGGGATACGTCGCCAAGCGAAGAAGCCGTAATAGGAGTTCTCCACACCCGGAGCCTTGAAATGCTGGGCTTCGTACCGCGGCCAGGATGAAACGTGCAACCAAGGAGAAAGCATTCAGACATAAAAATGAAGAGGAAACTCCTTTTGCTGAAGATCGTTTCCTTAATAGTCCTTATAAGGACATATTTATCTTTCAGTCCCTTCGAGGACACATCATCCCTTCAAAGACCCGCTTAGGGCAACTCTGTACTTTTATTTTCATATAATGGATTGATTAAACTAAGTTTTCATTCTAAACGTGAAATATGAAATAAATGGAAAATAACATCCCTTAGAAGGGAGTTGCCTACAGGCTTTAATTAACGTCCTCTGAGACTAAAGACGGTGGTAGCCTACAACTCTCTGTCAAGGAAAAGTAATGAACTTTGATTCACACCTAAATGCCTCGATCCCAAACGATCATGGCTTATAAATTAAACTTGTCCACGTGACTAAGCCTTTTGTGCTATTACTAAATGCCTCGATCCCAAACGATCATGGCTTATAAATTAAACTTGTCCACGTGACTAAGCCTTTTGTGCTATTACTAAATGCCTCGATCCCAAACGATCATGGCTTATAAATTAAACTTGTCCACGTGACTAAGCCTTTTGTGCTATTACTAAATGCCTCGATCCCAAACGATCATGGCTTATAAATTAAACTTGTCTACGCGACTAGGCCATTTGTGCTATTATTAACTTATAAATTAGGATTTATGATAAAAATCCTGAATAAAATAAATATCCTTCCTTCCCTGCCAGTAGGCATTTTAAAAAGAATCTTAAAGGCGAAATCTAGCCTACACGGCCAAGATGGTGAAACCTACCCAAGGGATTCAGATCCTTGTTAACACCTAAGAACGTGTTAGCACTCCTGACAAATGTGATTCGATAAAATCACAACAGTCATCCTTATATTGGATTCTTCTAATTTTCTCATCTAGCCTAGTGATTTAGAAATCATGGCTTGTGTCATCCTATAAGATGATCACATTATAAACATCCGATAGTGATGAAGTGCCTACGGGCTAAACTTGTTGTCCGATAAGACAACGACAGTGGTGGTCTTTGACCTTCTGTCTAAAAATGTTGGACCAGGTCCAAGCTTAATAGTCGGCAGGATCCTTACGATCTCGACTAATAGCATCTGAGAAGATGATCATTTTATAACCATCCCTCAGAAGGGAAATGCCCACGGGCTATATCTATTGTCCTAAAAGACAAAAGACAGTTGAAGTTTTTAGCTCTCTGTCAAGAAAATGTAATGAAATATGTTCAAACCTTAATGCCTCGGTTCTCTGAAATCATGGCTTATAAATTTAAAATTTGTCCTTGTGACTAGGCCTTTTTGCGCCACTTTAATATCCTTAATGTTTTATAACTAGGATAAATTATAATGAAAATACAAATTTAATATAACTAACAAATTAACCAATATGGTTTATATTACCATGGTTGATGAATCGTCAAGGATGATGATTCCATAATAACCTTTGAATAAATCATTGTCAATGTTTATGTAGACATCAAGCTGCATGGCTGGATTAGATGAAGTTAACAGCCACATGAAAGAGGACAATGATACTACCAGAATTAATGTAACTGGAGAAGAACTACAGGCAATAATAGATTATGCTGTTACTCGAGCACTTGATCGGCAGTATGATGAGTCAAATGATACCCACTCTAAGACTCTATCTGCGGCTCGTTGTAAGCCCCCTCTTAAAACACATGAGTCAAGGGAGGACGATGTTCATGACTTGTCAAATCAAAGGAGTATTCCGTCTAGACAAGTTGCGTTTCATCAAGAGGCACCAGTTAAGACCTGTTCATATAAATATTTTGTCTCCTGCAAGCCCAGAGACTTTACAGGAGAAGAAGGGGCCATCGATTGCATGACATGGCTCGATGAGATGGACGCTGTTGTTGACATCAGCGGTTGTGCGGAGCAAGATGTTGTGAAATTTGTTTCACAATCATTTAAAGGAGAAGCGTTGGCATGGTGGAGATCATTGCTCCAAGCCACGGGGAAAGTTCTACTCTACAACTTATCTTGGGGCCAATTTGTTGCATTAGTCAAGGAAAACTATTGCCCTCAGCATGAAGTAGAAAAGATAGAATCGGACTTCTTGACTTTGGTCATGGAAAATTTGAATTGTCAGGCATATGTGACAAGTTTCAACACTATGTCCCGCCTAGTTCCTTATCTAGTCACCCCTGAACCTAAACGCATAGCGCGTTTCATTGGAGGCCTAGCACCAGAGATAAAAGGGAATGTTAAAGCATCTAGGCCAACCACATATAGGTCCGCGGTGGACTTATCCTTATCTCTCACCTTAGACGCAATCAGAATTAAGTCTGTTAAGGCTTCTGGCGAGGGAAGAAGAGAAAGAGAGGAGGAAAACTCTCATCATTATAACAAGAAGAAGAAGGGAAGCTCGGAGAGCGGGAAGGATTCCGAGTTTAGGAAGAACTCGAGTCAGTCTGATAACAGACCCAAATGCAATAACTGCAAAAAGCAGCATTTTGGAAAATGTACAATAGACCCACGCGCTAAACTGTGTGGAATTTGCAAGACCAAGGGTCACAAAACCTTAGATTGCAAGGGGTTAAAGAACGCCACATGCTACAATTGTAACGAGGAAGGGCACATCAAAACCAACTGCCCAAAGCTTATAAAGAAGCCTGGAGAGGCCAGGAAAACAAACGCATGAGTCTTCCGGATGAACGCCAGGAGATGGTGCAGAAGGATAACTATGTAGCAGGTACTTTTCCTTATCAAGCAGTTTATGCAGAAATTTATCTGATGCTGACACATGTGATTCAATAATGAACGATCACTGTTGAGAACTGTTGTCTCCGTCTTAGTAAGACTTCGGTCATTTTATACGAAGTAGAAATTGGCCGATGATACTTTAGAAAATGCTCCAACAAACCTTAGATGGATATTTGATATCTAATAGGAATCACTCCTTTCTGATATTCCTACGGCAAGCTTTCAAGCTACCTAAATTCTTAAATATAATAAAGACAGATGTGACGTTTTGATCCTCTGTCAGAAAAGTGATGGACTAGGTCCAAATCTTTAATGCCATTGATGGTCTTTTGCGACCTAGGCTAAGTAATATTAAAATATTTTAAATAATGTTCATTAAGAATGTTAGTGCTTTAATAGCCTGTATAGGTTATTGACACCATGGCTAGTATATATTAAGGCCATTAGAATGAAAAAAAAAATAGCAGTTGTTGGATTTCAACTAAGAAATTGTTTTATTGGTGTTAGGAACCAATAGAAAGTAATGGCAAACTCGGATAAGACAACAGTCGATCGCGCCATTGATGGCACGACGCATGCTAATGATGCTGAAATTGTGAACCTTAGAATTTCCAAAGATGTTCTTCAAACTATGATAGACGCAGCTGTTGGAAAAGCTGTGAAGAAGGCTGTGAAAAGGTTCAAGGAGCCCCATGCTGCTCGGTCCAAATTTTATCTAGGACCACACTTCCTTACTCTTAAGGAGGATCCCGTTCATGCCTCTGATGCAGAGGATGAACTAAAAAGGAAAAGGGAGGTAGATAACTCCCAGAGTTCTAAGAAAAAGAATAAACAAAAGTCCAATCAGAAACCTGTATGCAAAATTTGCAAGAAGCGCCACTACGGGAAATGCAGGTTTGAGCCTCGACCTCTACATTGTGGTATCTGCAAGTCTAAGGGACATAAAACGTTGGACTGCAAAGACATGAAGAATGCAGTCTGTTTCGGCTGTAATGAGAAAGGCCACATCAAGACTACGTGCCCTAAATCTGTCAAAGGAAATGCGGCGGAGGAAGTAAAGCCAAAAATTGAAAGCGCCTAAAATGCCTGAGCTAGTCCATAAATAATGGCATCAGGTACATTCCTTGGCATTTTATCAATAATTTAAAAGCTAAGAGTTTTTTTTATTTTTGGTTCGGATACCCGTAAATCCTTCATAAGCTATAAGTATAACAAGTTTTTTTTTTAAAAAAAAAAAAAAAAAAAACTTTTCATAAGGACCCTATATATATATTAAGTGTAAGGTAAAACTTACAAGTAGAAAATTTACCAGAACTAGTTTTCTGTTCCCTTAAGAAATCGGTAAGTCGCAAAAATGGTGGAAACGGCCGTCCCCGGAGTCGAACCTGGGTCTAGGCCACACCCTTTCGCGCGCCTAGCCAACCGAGCTAGGTGCCTAGTTTGTGAAATTTCCATTCTGATTAAATATAAGCACATATAGTTGATATCTCTTTAATCTCTATCGATTTTGAATACCAAATGGTATGACAACAACATCATGTGAGGATTGGTGTATCTTAATAAATTCCATAGATTGCTTCCATGCCTGATCAGTATGGAGGTTTAATGCATGGAACCACAAAGATATCCCAATGATCATATGGTATTAAAGTCAACTAATGGTGTTCAAAGAAGATATCCAAAATGAAACTGTCCAAGTAAATATTCCCGATTAAGGAATTCGTGGACTAGTAACATAAATGTGTCACTTATTCGACACAAGCAACGATGAGTGAACTGGAGCCTGAGATATGAAAAATCTCTGCAACCTCCTTGTACTTTGATTATCTTCTTCTAAGTTTACCCTGTTTATCTCCCTAGAGGCAGGTAGAATTAAGATTAACATCCCGCTTTGGGTTAGAGTGTTGTAAGAACTCCATGTTGATTATGGAATAACCGAAAACCTGATTAAGTAAATTTTAAGATAGGAGATTCATATAGCCTAACTCGATATTTTCAGAGTATGATATTTGTTAAATAAGAAAGACGGTTCATTTTGCTTATGCACTCATTACCGCAACCCTATTTAGACCACGATTAAAAATCGCCATCAACTACCCAGGATCGTCGAATTGTTCGACTAGCTGTAAGGATTAGCTACTCCTTAAGATTAGTTAAACAATGGTTGGAATAACCATCTCAAGAGAAGCTTTGCTATAATAGTTGATATAGAAGTATCAAGGTTGCTCCATTAGAGACCTTGTATAAATGAAAGGTTAAACATCTGTTGTTAGGACAATAGATTGGTAAGTCCAATATTCAGGATCTGAAAGTTGCATTGGAAACAACAAATAAGATCATACAAATTCCTAATCATCTGTAAGTTGCCATTATTAGGCAGAGAATACTTCCTTTAATTCGGTAAATCTCGGGCCGAGATTTCTTTTAAGGGGGTGAGGATGTAACACCTCGAAAATTCACGTCCTATAAGGTATTGACACGTGTCATAAGCTTGAACGTGAGAAAGTATACTTTAGAGGGACTAAAGTTGACAAACATAGAAAGTATGTGAAAATAAGGGTTCAAAATGTCAACAATGGATAAATATACTTTACAATAACCCTACATGATGTTTATACCCTTAGACGGATAAATCATGGATCATACGAAGCTAAAAGTGAGAGATTTCAAACCACAAGGGTTAAATGTGTCAACATGTTAAAGTTATACCTCTGAGTGACCTTTTGACAAACCCGAAGCTTTGTAAATGTTAATTATGCTCACTAGAATGCACGATATAAATTTCATAAAGTTTCGTTATCGTATGAGAAAGTTATGGTCAAATTCGTGTGCGAGGGGTTAAAGTGTTAACATTGAAAGTTAAGACTTTTCGGGTTAACCGGAAGTGTACAGGGACATGGCAAAGTGGGTATAAGTCCTAAAACCCTCGTGGGTAATTATAAGGGGGTCAAAATGCAAGAAATAAACCCGGTTGCCCCTTCGTGAAGCCAAAGGTCAAGTTGTAAAACAAATAAAATGAAAAATCTGATTTATAAGGGCCAGGCGGCCCGCTTCAGCATTAGTTAAATCTAATGCGGGCCGCATCAGGCGCCCAGATGCAGAAAAATGTTCATGTTGCCTGTTCAGCCCTCTAAACGTCAATTGTTGCCCTCAAATCCTTCCAAGAGGCCCCTAAACAACCCTTAGAACACTAGGGACACTTGTAAACAACTTGTGGTCAGTAGTAGACTTGGTTGTCAAAGATTTGTGGTGTCTTGAACACTATATAAAGGCATGAAGTTGCAAACAATTCTTCACACCTTCATCTGCAATTGAGGAGCCTTTCTGGAGCTTCAAAACAGACCCAAGTCTTTCCTAATCAAGCTTAGGACTTAAGTAAGTTTGCTAAACCTTTCTTGATTAAGTTTTAGCTTAGTTTTAGCTTAAAAGTCAAACCGTCATAATTAACGGTTGACTTTAAGATTAATCACTAATGGTCCAGTGATTAGTCAAAGTGAAAGTAGTTATAAGTTGGTAATTATGTGGGTAATAAAACCTCAAAAGGATTCCCCCTGATTACCACTCTAACCAGGTCAAACGTCGGGTCAAACATATAATTAAAAAGTCAACAGGAAGTTTAAAATGTCATTTTTGCATAATTAGCTATCTAGAACATATATAACCTGTTTGATCATTGTTATAACTTAGTAATAAGTGTAAGAACGTGTCCAAACATGTTCAACCCGACTAGTTCCTGTTTAGACCCGGTTCGGAACCGAAAGTCGCATAGTTTGACTTTCGCTTTGACTTTCAGTTCTGACCCGTTATGGTATGTTTTAGAAATGCCTTAGAGCTTCCTTAGGACCAGGCTACATGTTAGCATAACCCTCTGTGGTCGGTTCATTGATTGACCCATTCGTTTACGCGTTTCCGTTAATAGCTCATATGTTGACCATTATGCCCTTATTACCTTAAAACGTGATTTATGAAAATGTAAAAGTGTAGAAACCTTAGTTACTGATATATAAACTTGTATGCAAAGTTTGACATCAGTTGGACTTATAGATTAAGAGTTATGCTCAATATCGCAAAATTAAAGCTTTATGTTAATAAAACGGCGTAATTAGCGTATAGCCTAGTTAAGCCTACTTTTTGGTATCAAACTTAATACCCACTAATATAATATATTATTTTGGGATTTTTAAAGATTTTTAATTAATTTTAGGCTGAGCATAACTAGTAGTCGTAGGCTTAATCCGGTAATTGTCGGTTTTGCCCTTACGGGCCATAAAATGAGTTTTACATATCTAAACGACTCCAACCCTTTTTCTACTGATTAGATATGTTAAATAAATTATTTTAAGCCTTCTGGAAGTATAAAAATATCAGCTTTATGTATCGAACCCGTAAACGACTCTTAATCGCCTTATTTAGCGTTTTAACGCATAGTATGTATAAAAATTATATTGAACATACCCGGGTTGATACCTACTGATATTTTAGGCAACTTAGAATGTTTTAACAGTATACAAAGGTTGATTTACTCAGACTTCGGTTTTGAGCTTTTCGGCTTATGTGAAATTACCAAAATGCCCCTTCGGTGCATAGTTTGGTTATAATGGGTAAATTCACATATATACTTTACCCTACTGTTACAACTTATTAAATTGAGTATTTTTACTGATTACATCAGACCTGTAACTCAGATAAATACTTAAACTCTTTTATAACCTTTTAAATGACCAAACTACCCCTACGAGGTCTAGTTTGTGTTTAAAAACGTTCCGGGCATAATGAAAGACATCTTACTGATGTCACAACATATTTGAGGCATAATTAACTTAGGAAACCTGTTTAGGACCCATATGGTTACCCGTTACGCCTCTGGCGCGTTCGGTTCGGTTTATGTAACTAGTTTGCATAAATTAGCCGAAACGGGTCAAACCTTATCCTTTTTATCTCA
>JARYGA010010007.1:0-62172 GCA_030545235.1 Helianthus tuberosus | reverse complement strand
ATCCGATGTGGATCGTCAACATGTCTGAAGCTGATATTGGAAGATTATATCGTCATGATATTTTCTATGAAGACCAAGATGCACGTCAAGCGTTAAAGTTTCAGCGAGTAGCATGTTTTTGCTACTACAGGGGTATTCATTCGGGCAGTTCGTGGTCCGAACAACACTGATGGAAGATTAGAAGACCAAAGACGAGTAACAGACAAGGGGGAGTTTGTTGATGCATTTTTAGTGTCTGTAACTAGTCTTGTTTTAACGATGTAATTTGTATGGTCTTTTATTAATTATCGAGTCTGTATGTTATGTTGACCAAGTCAGATATCCTCCTATCTACTTGTGTACAACTTATTTGTCTCTTATGGTATGTAATGTATTATGAACAATGCATGTTGCATTAAAGGGTAGTTTTGTCATTACTATGTTTATGTGTTGCTGATTGTTGCTGTCTGATAACAGGAACAAACACAACAGTTGCAGTCCTCGACGAAACAGACTTCTGTTTCGTCGGAACACTTCATGGCGAAACAGACTTCTGTTTCGTTGAAGGTCATGACGAATCAGACTTTGATTCGTCATGTATTGGGCTGTTCCAGGCCCAATGTCTGGCCCATGTTCAGATTCGTCAAACACTTCTGTGTTTCGTCGATATCTGTGGCCCAGGGACTATATAAACAACACTTTGTGTTCATTTGAACTCAGAGATGAGAAATAGACTATAGTAACAAAACTCTGCCGAAATTCTGTCTGAACTGTGTTTGTATCAGTTTGTAATCGGTTCTCATCCCGTTAATCAATCGAGTGTGTATCATTGATTAATCCGTTGTTATTATTGCTTTACGTGATTGATTTGGCATAGTTACGTGGATTCCGCACGCGTAACCGTGTTTGCTAAAAACAAGTGATTCGGTTCGTTATCGATCCTCAGATTACGGGACCTACAGATAGCCATCAACTTCGGGGGTTTGTTATAAGTTCCAAAAGCACTTTCAACTCCCAAAGCATCTGATAAGGTTTTCTTTGCACTCGATGTATTCTCATTGGTGTTGCTAGGAGAAGTATCGTCTCCAGAATTTCCAGCAAAGGCAAAGATATCACAGAATGGATTGAAATCATCCATCTTCACGTACCTGGAATGATTAACAAACACTTAGAAATATTCTTGAAATTTTTGAAAAATTGCTTTTTCAAACGAAATATCTAATTTCGTTTGAGACCACTCCACCTTCAAACGAAATAACAAAGTTTGTAAATGATTTCAAACGAAATCACAATTGTGTCCTCTCAAACGAAATTACTCAACTCATTCAAACGAAATCAGATTAATGTACACTTTCAAACGAGATTATCAAGTTATTTTCAAACGAAATCAAGTCATATGTGTGTCTTCAAACGAAATTATCATGTAATCTCAAATGAAATACTCAAGGTTTTTCAAACGAAATTACTATGATGTCATCATTTTCGAACAATTTTCAAACGAAATTAACTGTTTGATCACTTTTTAGGTCGAATTTTAGTCCAAAACTTTCAAGGATTAGTTAACACTATATTTTGCTTGATACGTGAGAGTTTCAGGCCATTTCAACCGTGAAAACTTGTTCAAATCAGAAAAGAAAGGTAGAAGTGAGAGAATCCGGTAAAATCAAGCTGAATTTGGTATGAACTCCTCGTCCTAAGCTTTGATACCACTTGTTGGATCGTTCGGTGACCCTAAACAGTCAAAATGAGTAGTTCATCATCATTTGCAAAGGCGGAATCAATGTAAATGATGTAACACAGCTTGTTCCTCATTAATCTTTATCTATTGATGATTTTCTGAGCTTTTATAAGTTGAAATCTGACAAAAATCTGACAGCACCTCAGCTCACACACACACTATTCCATTTCAAATGAGATTACACAACTCCTATTTATAGACCTAGGTATTTCGTTTAAGGGTGACACATACCTGTTCAAACGAAATTACTTGGGTGATTTCATTTGAACTTGTCCAAGTCTCCTTCAAATGAAATTACCTCTTGAAACATAATCAAACCCTAAATCAAACCCTGTTGTGCACTCGTTTAACCTATCTAGACATAAGACTCGATTAAAACGAAGTTAACAGACATATGATGCACCAACATGTTTTCTTTTTAGGTACAAAAGATGAGACAGCAGAGATGTTGACTGATCTTTTTACGAAATTGGAAAACGTCCATGATGCTAGGATTAAGAGGATAAGGAGTGATAATGGCACGGAGTTCAAGAATCGGATTCTGGATCTCTACTATCTTCGAAAGGGAATTGAACATCAATATTCTACTCCTTATACACCTCAACAAAATGCAGTTGCTGAGAGGAAAAACAGGACGTTGATTGAAGCCGCTAGGATGATGTTTTCAGATTCAAAGCTACCAGTTCTTTTCTGGGGAGAAGCTGTGAATACAGCTTGCTACGTCCTAAACAAAGTTATGACTGTTAAACGTTTTAATAAAACTTGTCATGAATTGATGTTTAACAAGAAACCAAACTTAGAAGGCTTTGAACCATTTGGATTACCCTACACCATTGTGCGAAATAAAGATAAACAAAAATTCGGTGAGGTGGCTGACGATGGCTACTTTCTAGGTTACGTGCCTGGCACACCGAATAAAAGGGTTTTTAATCTAAAAACTGGTAAAATTGAGATTGTTTACAATGTTGAAATTACTACATACAAACCTCAACAATCAATGAGTGGTCCAGCTATATTATATGATTATGGAAGCGTTTTTAAATCATTTAATATTCCTAAGTTTTCCAATGCAGATGATTCTCAGCTGATTCAGACAATAATTAGTGAAGATGGTGAAGGCGAGTTCATGCCTAGATCGAATGTTGATATGACAGATGCTCCGGAAACTTCCAAAGGTGCTGCTGATCCTGATTCAAGCGATAGTGACTCTGAACCCATTCAGGGGGAGGATTTCATTAATCCATTTGCAGACCAGAACATTCAAGGGGAGGTTGGATCAAACCTGGGTGACAATCTAGAAGTCGATGATGTTGCTACTACACGAGCAAATAGAGATCATCCAATTGACATGATACTTGGGGATCCTACTGCAGGTGTTCAGACAAGGAGAAGCATAACAGCGAATTCTGGTTTATTTGTTTCGATTGAGAAGACTGGGATTGTGAACGAATGCTTGTATAGTTGCTTTATTTCCCAAGAGGAGCCTAAAAATGTACACATGGCTCTTAAAGACAATTCATGGGTTGAAGCTATGCAAGAGGAAATGGCCCAGTTTGCAAAGTTGAAGGTTTGGGAGTTAGTTGACCTTCCTAAAGGTGAAAGAGAAATTGGCACTAAATGGGTATTTAGGTGTAAGAAGGATGAAAGAGGAATCGTCACGCGAAACAAGGCTCGATTGGTGGTAAAAGGTTTCAATCAGCAAGAAGGGATTGATTACAATGAAGTGTTTGCACCAGTGGCAAGGTTGGAAGCAATTCGTTTGTTTCTGGCTTTCGCTTCATTCAAGGGCTTTAAAGTTTACCAACTAGACGTGAAGAGTGCGTTTCTTTACGGGAAAGTCCAAGAAGTGGTGTATGTCTCACAACCAGATGGGTTCGTTGATCCAGATTATCCAGATCGTGTGTACAAGCTTGATAAAGCTTTGTATGGATTACATCAAGATCCCAGGGCGTGGCACGAGACACTGTCTACACATCTGATCAAGAATGGTTTTGAAAGACGTCAGATTGACAGTACACTCTTCATCAAGAGGAAGAAGGAAGATTTTATGCTAGTACAGGTGTACGTGGATGACATCATCTTTGGGTCATCAGATGAAAACATGTGTAAAGAGTTCGAGAAGGTGATGAAGATCAAGTTTGAAATGAGCACTATGGGTGAGCTGTCTTACTTTCTGGGATTACAAGTTGAACAGAAGGAGGATGGGATGTTTATTCATCAAACAAAGTATGTGTATGACATTTTGAGTCGGTTCAAAATGAATGATTGCTCTACTTTCAAAACACCCATTTGCGAAAATCACAATCTTGGCCCAGATCATGAAAGTACTGAAGATGTTGATCCAACTCAATACAGGGCGATGATTGGTTCTCTAATGTACTTGACTGCTTCAAGACCTGACATCATGTTTGTCGTATGCTTGTGTGCTAGATATCAGGCAAATCTAAAGGAGTCACATATGAAAGCAGTGAAGCGGATTCTTCGTTACTTGAAGGGGAAACGTAAACTTGGGTTGTGGTATCCAGCTGATAGTGATATGAATTTTGTCGCTTACACTGACTCAGACTTTGGGGGATGCAAGTCAAACAGGAAGTCTACAACAGGTGGTTGTCAGTTCTTAGGAGGCAGGATTGTGTCTTAGCAATGCAAGAAGCAATCATGTGTGTCTACCTCTACTTGTAAGGCTGAATATATTGCTGCGGGTAGCTGCTGCTCTCAGGTTCTCTGGATTCAATAGCAGATGCGCGATTACGGTTTAGATTTCACTCGTACTCCTATTATGGTAGACAATAATGCCACAATTTCTATAACTAATAATCCCGTGAAACATAGTCGCACAAAACATATTGACATTCGTCATCATTTTATACGGGATTGTGCTGAAAAAAGACTAATTGAATTACATCGAGTCGACACACTAGATAACCTGGCAGATCTTTATACTAAAGCTTTTGACAGGGCTCGCTTTCAACATTTAGTCGAACTCAACGGGATGAGGAATCCTGAATAACTGGTTTTTCAGAAGAATTTTGTAAATAGTTTACTGCTTTCTTAAAAATCAAAAATACAAAAACATTGAAAAATCAAAAACATAAAAAAAATAGAAAATAAAAAATGAGTTATCACTGTGTGAAAAAGAAGAAATGATAGTACATCAGCAAGTTAGACTGTCACACTGAAACTGAAAATTAAATTGCTTAAGTGTGATAGCAGCTTCATCATACGATGTACCAGTAGGCAAAAAGCATGAAATAATCAACTTACCAATGTGATATAAACCTAAATGAACTGTGTATGAGTGGGGAACACATGAGTGGTGTATGGTTTAATGACCTTAAATCTTGCGTTGATAGATTGCCAAAATCTGAGGTTTTGGGTCTTTATACTGTTATTTCATCTGCGGATATCAGGGTTGTCCTTCTGCTGCATCCAGATACATGCTGACCTAGGCACAACCAGGATATCTTAAAAGAGCAAAAAATGCCAAATCCCATAAATGAAGAAGCTCTCCTAGAGAGTCATTCAAAAAGTGCAAAAAGCATAAATCGTACCAAAAATGGTATTTGTCTTAGCCCTCGTTAGATATTTTGGTCTCTTTGCTGTACGGAAGTACTGACCTGATCACCAATTATCTAAACGTTGAAAAACAAAACGGATGAATTCAGTATACTCACCTACTACGATGAATCTTTGTGCATACCATGATCGCGGGGGGTATATCCTGAAGTGGGACACACTAGTATATCAGAATAATATTACCTTAACGTATCATATGGTAATGGTACTTGAAATGTTCATGCATTTTGTTTAAGTGGACAAACATACTGGTAATCGTCTTGGACTGCTTTTCATGAAAAATTAAATAAAGAATTATCAAATTGTGTGAAAATAGTTTGATTGTGCTGATATGATCTTCTTAGCGGTGATTCTCACAAAAATAGAGTGTTAATTGCTTTTTGTATTTACTTGCTTTCAGAAAATATAAAAATCCAAAAATAGTGTCTTTTTCTGTTAAAATTTCTTAACGTACGGAAAACTGTTATTCTTGGAGGAATTGTTACTGATAGGGGGAGACGGTGTTAGAAAGTGAGTTCAAAATTTTAAATCATGCGGGTTATAGGGTGTGTGATTAAAAAGTTTTGCGTGTTGGTGATGAAATTAAAAATGCTTAATCTGTGATACAGTTTAACTATCTCTTGAAAAATAATAATTTATTTAACTTTGTTGAAAAATTCTTATGGTTTCTCGAGATGTTTGTTTTATAGTATACGGATTGAAGCAGTATGTTGCTGAGAAGTTGTTGTGATGAAAAGATGAGAGTTTGATTGGATGCATGGTAGAACCTCCTTTCTACATTGCAAACAAGTTGAAGAGTTTGAAGATTGCTGTGCAAATGCTAAACTGGAGTTTACTCAAATGCTAAAGTTTTTGAAGATTTGGTGATTGGATGCATCAGCTTAGGGGGAGTCTGTTGCTGACAGAGCTATTGAAGCTGAAGCTATCCAAAGACCAAAGACAGTGCAAGACTACATGAAGATTGCAAGATGACTGAAGACAAAGTTATTTTATGAAGCTATTGTCAAGGGGGAGTTTGTTGGTGCATGTTTGTGACAACAACTTAGATTTGGTCTTTGGATATCTTGTAATTAGTAAAACGATAAACAGTTAGCGGGTTTAGCTTTGTATTAGTGAGTTGTAATGTTTGGGCTAACCAAACCCACACATATTGGGTGTATGGGGGCGAATTGGGCTTACTCCAATTCGCAGTCCATGAGGTTTATCCTAGCCCAAGTTGCAAACCTTGTGTTATATAAACAAGGTTAGGCTTTAGGGTTGAGGTAAATCAGCCAAAACAGTTTTCAGAGAGAATTCGTGAGAGCAATTAGGCTTGGACGAATTTGGAGTGTGTTAGGGATCTTGATTGATTGTAATCAGTTTGATTGATAATCAATAAAGATCCAGTTTGAAAGTGATTTCTGTTTCTACTCATTCTGTGATATTCTGATCAAGAGGATTCCACACTCTTGATTGGATTGACAATTATGTGACGATCCGTACGAACAAGGGGACCTACACTTTTGAACGAGTCAACTACATTTCGGAGCTGGAGAATAACTTGCTAAGCATTTCTCAAATTTGTGATAGAATGTATACAACGCACTTTACCAACAAAGAATGTCTGATTCTGAAGCCGGGGTTTCTTGTCCCCAAAGAATGGATCATTATGTGAGCGCCGAGGGAGAATGACTTATACATTCTAGAAATGAGCATAGCTACGACAACTTCTGGTCATCCTCAGTGTTTTGTGTCCAAAGCTACCGAGAAAGAGTCAATATTGTGGCATCAAAAGTTGGGCCATATACACCTGCGAAAGATGAATCACTTAGTGCATAACGATTTGGTCAAAGGTGTGAATCTGAAGAGTTTTCACTTGGAGGGAGAGTGCATCGCTGTCAAAAAGGTAAACAAACCAAGAAGTCTCACCCCAGGAAGATGGAAAACTCGATCTTGAGACCGCTAGAAAGACTTCACATTGATCTCTTTGGTTCTGTGAATGTGAAGAGCATAACTGGTGATTTATATTGCTTAGTGGTTACAGACGATTTCTCAAGGTATTCGTGGGTCATGTTCTTGAAGTCAAAAGATCAAACCTATGAAAGTTTATTGAATCTGTTCAGGAAGATAGAGAATTTGTACCAAAGGCGCATATGTCGACTTCGAAGCGATAATGGTACTGAGTTTAAAAATAGTCAGATGGAAGAATTTTGTGACAGAAAGGGTATCTTGCAAGAATTCAGTGCTCCGTACACTCCGCAACAGAATGGAGTAGCAGAGAGGAAAAATAGGACACTGATAGAGACATCACGAACAATGTTAGCTGACTCAAAGCTTCCTGTGAACCTTTGGGGAGAAGCCGTATCTGCTGCTTGCTATACTCTGAATCGAGTTTTGACTGTGAAGAAGCATAACAAGACATGTTTTGAGTTGCTCAACAAACGAAATCCAAATCTCGAATATTTGGAGCCGTTTGGGTCACCCTGCACGGTTTTGGATCCTGATGGAAAGTTTGGTTCTAAGAGTTTGGAGGGAATCTTTGTGGGTTATTCTAGTCCACTTAGACATGTATTCGTTCAGAATCTTGGAAATATTATCGAAGATCAACATGTGGAATGTTAGGGTTATACTATGCCTCCACAGACACCTGGTGACTCATGGTGATTCAACTACGAAAAGTTATAGGAGTCATTTGATCTACCTAAAGAGCCAGAGTTTATAGATCAGATAAATCTATTTCGGGAATACAAGGCTTCTCAGTTGAATAAATGGCCAAACAAGTCTTCTAAGCATCAACAGAATACAAATGATCATGAAGTTGGTCCCAGTCATAGTGGTCACAGTGATGCAGATTTGCAGCAAACTCAGACAACTTCAGAACAGGTGCCTGATCAAGAAAATCAAACAACAGTGTTTGATGAATCAAAGTATGACTCGGATAGCCCGACCTTTGATCGAGGTGATTCAGAACCAGAGGGGGAGCAGCTCTAGTCATCAGATCAGAGAGTCCAAGTCGATGAAAAAGTTGCAAATCAAAATGTCACTAATTTGGAAAGCGAGGTGAATGTTTCTGGTGAAGTTATGCCGAGGACTCTTTCATATCACCCCGAAGAGTTGATTATTGGAGAGTTGCAGTCAGGAGTTAGAACCAGACATCAAATCGACCAAGACTTTGCTTGTTTTTATACTAAAATTGCACCGTTACAAAATAATTTTTCACTCAGTTGCTATATTTCACAGGTTGAACCGAGAACGTATAAAGAAGCACTGACAGAGGAGTCATGAGTTAATGCTATGCATGAAGAGCTCGGTCAGTTTGAAAAGCTTAGAGTATGGAAGCTGGTCGATCTTCCTGATGGTCTTAAAAAGATTAAAACGAAGTGGGTGTTCAAGTGCAAGAGGGATGATAGGAGAGTGATCGTTCAAAACAAAGCTCGCCTAGTTGTTCAGGGCTTTAGTCAACATGAAGGAATAGACTTCACGGAAGTTTATGCTCCGGTTTCCAGACTAGAAGCTATCAGAATCTTTTTCGCATTCGCTTCATGGAAAGGGTTTAAAGTCTATCAGCTGGATGTTAAGTCGGCGTTCCTGTACGGCAAAGAGAAAGAGGAGGTCTACGTCGATCAGTATAACAACCCTCCTAAAATATTTCTGACACTCCTAAAATAATTGAAATACCAATATACGTCCTAAAATACACCCCGTATACGAAAACAGCCCCTAAATACCTTTAATTTTAAAAAAATAAAATAAAAACAAAGATTTATGGTCACTCGCGAGGCGCGAAGCCTATGGTGAGCTTCGTCGCGGGCTGCGACTGCTAGACCACCAGGTGAGCCCCTGAGCCGCCACGTGGCAATAACATGTCGAGCCTATTTCGAATCAGATAAGCTAGGGCCTACCCTAGACTTGCTCGCGGGCCGTGAAGGCTTTGCCTTCGGCTTACACGGGGCGCGACAAGGTCGATGATCAGCCCTATAAATAGAGCCGAGAGGCTCAGTTCACATACCGTTCATCACAAAATTCTCTCTCTAATTTCTGAATAGCTAAAGTAATACAAGGGCATTATACCCCCTAATTAACGAAGTTTTGCCTCGTTGTAAGTATCATAACCCCCGGTTACGTATTAGATACGTTGCGCGGTCGATCTAGTGCTCCGTAACGGCTGTTGAGGCTCTGCCCGACGTAGTCGTTGGAGTTCTGTCTCGGGGAGGGTATAACTAATGTAAAATTTGGTTTATTATACTAACGCATGTGCATTATTTAAAATTTATAGAGTATAACCAGGAAGCCACAGGAAAAATACCTAAAATAGTAATGTGAGTAATCTCCTTTTTGTAAACCTTTTTGCAAATTGTTTTTACAAAAGCTTAAATATTTTACAATCTGATTAGCAGTGATTGAGTCTTTTTAATTCTTCAATTACTGCCGGTATGTTGGGGTTTTGTATACAAAATGTGGAACACGTTACCATTGGACAACGAGATAGCCAATGTGTAATATGACCCACTAGTCAGGATTGACAGTACTGAATGAGTAATTGTGTAGATATAAATATTGTAATCGCTCTCAATACTGTGAAATGATAAAACTCTTCTTGATTAAATTGGGATTCACCCACCAGTATTTCCCACTGATAAAATGTTTTTAAACGCGTTTCAGGTAACAAAATGTGAAAGCCAAATAGAAGCCAGCTAGACAGCACTGAAGGCTCGAAAAAGTGGCTATAAAAGTTACCTAAATAAAGAAGATGTTTTATTTCAATAAAATATGGTTTATAAAATGTGGTGTTTTACTCTGATAAAATATTTCCTAACTACGGTCCTGATGAAATTTCCGCTGCCAAATAATGATAAACACCGATACCACTATCTCTGAGTAGGCCGCGGTCGCCCGCCTCCCGAGGCAGGGGTCGGGGGTTGCGACAGAAGGTGGTATCAGAGTTACAGCCACTGGTTTCAGCCACAAAAATGTTTTGCTGACACCAAAATCTTATATCTTATGTTAGGAAATTATCTACGAAACTACGTGCATATTTTTTTGTTTTGTGTTATTTGACAATTTGTTAGTTTACAGTATGAGTGACCAAGGACCTTCAGACGCTTATCGTCAACTGCCCAGCTCTCCTAGGGACGAAGGAACTTCTTCCCAGCCTACCCCCTTGGGGTATTCGGCTGACACCGAAGAAGGGATTTTCGTATTAAAAGCACAATCTGAAGAGCCATTCTCTCCCAAGAAGAGAGGATGGTTCAGCAGAGGAACTCATGAGTGTAGAAAAAGGATGAGAAAATTTCAGCAACAACGGGCCTTAGCAGCGGCCAACAGAGAAATTAATGCTCAAACTCAGGATATACTCAATAGGAGATTAGCAAGTTTTCATATCTTAGCTACCACAGCTGCAGACCCGAATTTGGAACAACTCATAGCACCCCAGCCGTTGCCACTATTTCCCACACAACCTATGGAAACTGAGCCAAACCCAGTAGACCAAATTACAGTACCTGCTTTTGACCCAGCTGAAATCCCTAGAATCCCAGCACCCCATCCCCCAGATTATGATCCATGGTTTGACGACCATATAGATTACCAACAACTTTACCCAATAGAGGAACCCATGCAGAACCCAGTAGCACCCTATCCCTACTTGGACCCTCTAGATCCATATTGGGATAATGACCAGTATATCAGGGAAATCTTAGAAAGCCCGTACCCACACGAAGAACCGATGCCCCAGTTTCCTAACCCAATACCAGCACCAGCCCCACCCATGAGTACTGAGAATGTGCAAGAACTCTGAACCTTTGGTGAAGAGATATTAGAAGGAAGTGAGAGAATGAGACAGATAGGTGAAAGGCTCGTTTGGAAATATGACGAGTGTAACATGCAGTTTTGGATGAACCCGTATTACTAATAGTAGTAATAATATATATATATATAGGGGATGGATCATGAGAAAACTAGTTTAAATGAGAAAACCAAAAAACTAACAAAAAAGCCTAAAAAAACCTAAAAACATATCAAAATTTTTTTTTTTTTTTTTTTTACAATTTTTTATATAAAAATCGCTACTTTTTATGTATAGAAAAAAATTTCAAAAAAAAAATTTTTTTTTTGGTTGTACTGCACATGTGCACTAATACATAAAGCTTAAACCACTTAACCCACCCCCCACCGACACCCCCCAAAAACCTAAACCCCCCACCCCCCAAAAACCTAAATTCACCCTCCCACCAAAAGCCTAACCCCCCCCCCCCCCCAAAACCTAAACCCCCCCACCCCCCACCCTCCCGAAAACCTAAAACTAAACCCTAAACATAAACCCGAAAAAAACCTAAACCCCCCCACCCCCCAAAAACCTAAACCCCCTCCCCCCCACACCCAAAAACCTAATCCTAATCCTAAACATCCAAAAAAACTAACCCTAAAAGCTAAACTAGACTCAAAAAGCTAATTTTAAGCATGTAATGCAATTGTAAACCCGAAAAAACCTAAACCCCCCCCCCCCACCCCCACCCCCCAAAAACCTAAACCCCCCCTCCCCCCCACACCCAAAAACCTAATCATAATCCTAAACCTCCAAAACAACTAATCCTAAAAGCTAAACTAGACTCAAAAAGCTAATTTTAAGCATGTAATGCAATTGTAGTACATGTTATATTGCACATGTGCACTACTATAATAATAGTATTGAAAACAAGACGACACCATAAATCTTTTTTTATGTCATAAAAAATATGCTCGAATATACTTGAATGAAAGATACAAAAATTTGTGATCTTATGGTGCCATTTTTGTTTTAAAATGATAACGTATGAAGAAATGGGAAATGTTTGAAAAGTTATATATTTGTTTTCCAATTTTACCCCTCCTTCATTAAAAGTCCCCCCTCCTTCATTAAAAGTCTCCCCCCTCCTTTTTAGTGGTTTTTAGTTAGTTTTCTAATTTTCTCATTTCTAGTTTTCCCTATATATATATATAATATGTTTGTATGTTGAAAAAAAAGAAAAATATATATAATATATATGTATATCCCCTAAAATAGATAACAGCTGTTATGGGTCATTTTCTGCGTATATATCCTGACTAATATTCTGACTTTGATTGTTTATTTGTGATCAGGATACCGGATCAGGATATTGGTAACATCCTGGTACGATATCCTGGTATTAACTGAATTAATCACGTGCAGATTAGGAGGTGCAAGTCTCCAACGGTCAGGAGGACCTCTTCCCCTCAAGACTCGGGCAAATTAGTTAGCTTGTAGACGTTGAACCCGGAAGAAGTGGATTGCAACGTTCACTTATGGAATATTCGAAGCATCCCGGTTTATTAGGATAGTTAGTTATTTTCGCTTTACTATAAATAGAGTGATCGGATCAGATTAAGGAATACACCATTACGCACACTTTTGCTCTCCAATTGTAAACAATCACTACACACAAACACTTGTACTCAAATTTCATTGTAACACCTAGTTGATCCGCATCATATCCTGCATTGTATCCTGATATTTGAAGTAATAGAAGAACAAGGCAGCTGCGATTGTCAGCTCCCGAGGTTTTGTGCCGGCGATCTAGATTGATCAAGGGCTTTCCTCGTATATCCTGTGTCATCTTTTACATTTTTGCTCATTGTTTGATCATAGATACAGCTCTATATCCTGAGCCGTATCCTGAAACTGTTTTTTGCAAATAACTTAACTAGCATATTTTCAACGCACATTTCTAGCACACTACCTCACTTAACTAATTTGATCACTTAATTGCTTCGGTAATTTTTTACCAAAACAATTTGGCGCCCACCGTGGGGCAAATGGTGCTATTTCTACTAAAAGCTTTTGCAAAATCATTACTTGGTTTTCTATTTTCAAAACATTTTGCTACACTATTTTCAATGGCCTCATGATCAAACATGAGCTCTTCCACCGTGTCTGCTACAACCTCTACAACAATTGGTTCAGTGCTTCCACCACCTCCTCCGAGAATGCAAGCCTCTTCACAGGGAACTGAAAGTCATGTGGCTCGGGATGTTATCCCTGCTCGCAATGTCCAGGGATCCGGTCCTGTTTTGGCTTCTAACGAAGAAATCCTGAATTTGTTTGGTAGTGTACAGGAACAGATGAGGCTGTAGCAGGAAACTAATCAGATCCTGATAAGAGAGATGCAACTCTTTAAATCTGGCCCGAGTAGGCCTGCTGAAGATACTGTCACTCCTTTGCAACCTAGGGCTTTGAACTTCAGTTCTGCAGTTTATATTGAGGATAATCGGGGGAATATTGTACCTAGCTATTCCCATAGTCATACTCCTGAGATACCTTCTTCAGTAAGAGTATCAACTGTGAGAAGCTCAGGATATGGCCAGAACCCCCAAGCTGGTAATGTATCTAATAATAATAATAATACTCTTGCTACTAATGGTGTTGGATCTTTGCAGGATGCAGGTGTGACATCAGCATTTTCCAGGGAGCTTCAAAAACTGAAGGACATGATATCCAGTGTACCTGGGTTGGTTCAGCCAATTCCTGAAGTATCCCAGGACAGCCACAGGATATCCCGGTTTGCATATCCTATTTGTGATGCTGAAATCCCAAAAAGATTTCAAACCCCCAACATGAAGCTCTATGACGGAACTACGGATCCTGGGGAGCATATTGCCCAGTATAGGGAAAGGATGGAAATCAACCCTATCTCTCCATACCTCAAAGAAGCATGCTTGTGCAAGGGTTTCGGTTCTACCTTAACAGGATCAGCCTTAAAATGGCTGTTAAACATTCCTCCTCACTCGATTACTTCTTTTGCTCATTTAGTAAATTTATTTAATAGTCAATTTTCTTGCAGCCGGAGTTTTGAGAAATTAACCAGTGACCTTTACAGGATAACTCAAGGACCTCAGGAATCCTTGAGGGATTATGTGAACAACTTTAGTTGGGAATCCTTGGATATCCCACATCTTGATGTTGCAACAGTCGTGCAAGCGTTCAAGATGGGGTTGCAGAAAGATTCTCAATTTACCAGGATCTTGTAATGAATCCCTGCAGGAATCTAGACAAAGCTCGTAACAGGGCTTTAAGATACATTCGGCTGGAGGATGATAAAAAGATGCAAGAGAGAATGAATTCGTCCACAACCTATGAGTCAACCAACAGGAAATCAGAATCCTCGTATAAACCATATCGCTCAAAGCCATATGGCAGAAATGAAAGCAAAAAAGTGAATGTTGTTGAAGACGAGGATCCTGAGGAGTATCCTGAGTTGTCTGAATATTGTTTTTCTGTTAACATACCTGAACTAATGTATGCTATGCAGGGTTTAGGAGACAAAGCAAGATGGCCCCGAAAGAATCAACAAAAGGCTGATTGGAAGGACAAGTCCAAATGGTGTGCTTTCCATGAGGACTTCGGGCATGTTACTGAGGATTACATCGCTTTAAGAAAAGAAATAAGCTATCTCTTGAGTAAGGGATATCTGAAGGACCTCTTGGGAAGAAACAAGAATAAAGGTCAGGATCCTGAGAAGGATCCTGTATGGGCAGCATCACCTCCTGCGGATGCAAAAATAATTAACTTTATTTCAGGAGGATCCAACATATGCAGCACATCATATTCTGCGGAAAAAAGACACGCGAAGGAGGCTAAAGCAGAGAGGGGAGATAAGCCGACAAGGATGTCAACCCTCACAACTGACAAAGTCATCACGTTCGATAATGATGACAGGGATACTGTCCAAGATCCCCATCATGATGCCTTAGTGATAACTTTATATGTTGCTAACCATTTTGTACGCAGGATATTAGTGGATAATGGCAGCTCAGTCAACATAATTCAGCTGGAAACAGTGAAGAGGATGAATGTATCTCTGATAGACATTACTTTGAAGTCCACCGTGCTCGTTGGTTTCAGTGGAGAAGCTAGGAATACCGTAGGGGAGATAAAGTTGCCTGTGTATATTTAAGGGGTCAACTCAATGCAGCGCTTTTGTGTCATGGACTCTCTATCCTGCTATAATATTATACTAGGTAGGCCTTGGATCCATGATATGAAGGCTGTTCCGTCAACCTACCATCAATGCATCAAGATCCCTACTCCTTGGGGAGTTGTCAAGGTGGAAAGTGATCAACAGGAAGCAAAGGAGTGTTACTCTTCTTCGATAAAATCCTCAACAAAGCCAAGTGCAGCATAGCAATTAAAGATTCGAGGCCAGGATATCATGGAGGCTTCAGAACAGGATGTAAAGAAAGTGATCCTAGATCAGAATAATCCGGATATCTCGGTGCTCGTGGGAACCAATATCCCTCGGGATATTGAAGATCAATTAACTAATTTTTTGATATGCAGGATGTCAACATTCGCGTGGAAGCACGAGGATATGACAGGTATTTCCAAGGATATTATAACACATAAGCTCGGTATTGACAGATCATTCAAGCCTGTCTAAAAAAGAGAAGGAAGTTTGTTCTGGAGCGAAATGTGATCATCCAAGAGGAAATTGAAAGACTACTTAGGAGCAAGATGATTAGGGAAGTGAAGTTTCCTAAATGACTAGCGAATGTAGTTGTGGTGCAAAAGTAAAATGGGAAATGGAGAGTTTGTGTAGATTACACAGACTTAAACAAAGCTTGTCCTAAAGACCCATTTCCTCTTCCTCATATTGACTTAATGGTGGATGCTACTGCCGGCCATGAGATGTTAACCTTCATGGATGCATCTTCAGGATTCCAGCAGATCCAAATGGAACCTTCAGACCAGGAGGATACTGCCTTCATGACAGCAACAAGTATTTATTGCTACACTGCTATGCCCTTTGGTTTGAAAAATGCAGGTGCAACATATCAAAGATTGGTGAACATGATGTTCAAAGACAAGCTGGGGGACACTATGGAGGTGTACATCGACGACATGGTAGTAAAATCTAAAAAGGCTGAGGATCACCTCCAGGATATCAAGGGAGCATTTGATATCCTGGATCAGTATAACAAGAAGCTAAATCCTGCTAAGTGTCATTTCGAAGTGGGGGCAGGAAAGTTTCTAGGATATATGGTGACTAAAAGAGGGATAGAGGAAAGCCCGGAGCAGATTAAAGCTATCTTGGATATCAAATCACCTTCAAATATGAAGGATGTTCAACAGTTAACAAGGCGAGTAGCAGCATTGAATAGATTTATTTCAAGATCCTCGGAAAAGTGCAAGGAATTTTATGATATCCTGAAGAAGAAGAAGAATAAGAAGTTTGAATGGGGAGCAAAGCATGAAGCAGCCTTGCAGGATTTGAAGCAGTATCTTTCAACTGCACCCCTATTGATGAAGCCCGAGGATGGTGAACCATTATCCCTGTATCTTGCGGTATCAGGGAATGCAGTAAGTGTTGTCCTTGTAAAGGATCATGAAGGTCAGCAGTATCCTGTTTATTATGTTAGCAAAAGTTTATTAGATGCTGAAACTAGGTATTCCCACTTAGAGAAACTGATTTTAGCCCTAGTTATGGCGACAACAAAACTTAGACATTATTTTGAAACACATAGGATTCACGTTAAAACCAACTATCCTGTTAAAAATGTGCTTAGGAAACTCGAGATGTCAGGTAGGATGGCTAAATAGTTAGTGAAATTAAGTGCCTTTGATCTAGTATATGAACCTAGAAATGCCATAAAGTCTCAGGCTTTAGCTGACTTTGTGGCTAATTTCAGTAGTGATATTCAAAATGAAGTAGACCTAGAAGTACAACAGCTAGGAGAAAACTTAGAATCCTGGACGTTATATACTGATGGTGCATCTAATGTAAGAGGTGTAGGTTTGGGTATACTACTAAAATCACCACAGGGGGACATATTACCCCAGGCTATTAGATGTGAGTTTCCTGCCACTAATAATGAGGCAGAATATGAAGCTTTAATTGCAGGATTAGAATTGGCTAAAAGTATGAATATCAGGAGTTTACAAGTATATGTTGATTCTTTGTTAATCACTAATCATTTTAATGGAACCTATGCAGTTAAAGGTGAGAAGTTAATCGAGTATCTCGAAATTCTCAAAAAATTAGCAGGATATTTCGATATTTTTACACTTGAACAGGTACCAAGAGAGGATAATGTTGAAGCTGATGCCTTGGCAAATCTAGGATCATCAGTCAGGATACCGGAAGGAACCCGAATACCAATATTACATATCCTATATCCTGTGACGGATCCTCAGGACAAGGAAGTACTAAGTGTTCAGGATCCTGATGAGTATCCTAAGAAGGATCCTAAGTCTTGGATGGCTCCAATCATAAGATATCTCAAGGAAGGACACATCCCAAAGGATGAGAATCCTAAGGCCTTTAGAATGAAGGTATCACGATTCACTATTATAAATAATGTCTTGTATAAGAAATCTCTTGCAGGACCATATCTGAGGTGCTTAGAGGATCCCGAAACCAAGGAAGTGCTTCAGGATATACACGAAGGGGATTGTGGTAACCATACTGGGGGCATGTCGTTGTTCTCAAAGGCATTAAGAACAGGATATTATTGGCCGACGATGAGAAAAGATGTTGCAGAATATGCTCGAAGATGTGATGCATGTCAAAGACACAGTAATATATTACATCAGCCGGCCGAGCCACTTTATCCTATAGCTTCCCCTTGGCCATCCATGAAGTGGGGAATGGATATAGTAGGAAAATTGCCAAAGGCTCCAGGAGGAAATGTCTTCATGCTGGCAATGACCGATTATTTCTCTAAATGGGTCGAAGCTGAAGCATTCGTTCAAGTTAGAGATCAGGAAGTGGTATCCTTCATAAAAAGGAATATCCTGACTAGGTTTGGAGTACCAGCTGAGATAATTTGTGACAATGGATCTCAGTTTATAAGTAAGAGGACTACTGACTTTTGCAAGAGTTGGGGAATCAAAATGATTACATCCACACCGGTACATCCTCAAGCGAATGGACAACCAGAATCCTCAAACAAGATAATTGTCAACAACCTGAAAAAGAGACTAGGGGCTAAAAAAGGAAGATGGGCAGAAGAACTACCCTTTGTTTTGTGGGCTGATAGGACGACGGTGAAAAGTGCAACTGGCCAAACCCCGTTTTCCTTGGTATTTGGAGCAGAAGCGGTGATCCTGACATAAATGGTAATACCTACAGCGAGATCCAACCTCCGGGTTCCTGAGCAAAATCTTAAAGTCCTATGCCAGGAATTGGATACTATTGATGAAACAAGAGACGCAGCAAGACTAAGGATGGCGGCATATCAACAGAGGATATCTAAAGCATATAACAATAATATAAGGACTATAAGGTTCCAGGTTGGAGATTGAGTATTGAGGAAGGCTTTTCAGAATACTACTAATCCTGATGATGGAAAGTTGGCTCCAAAATGGGAAGGACCCTATGAGATTGAATCAGAATCAGGAAAAGGAGCATACCGACTCAAGAATATGGAGGGGGATATGCTACCAAGATCCTGGAATGTTATACATCTAAAGCTCTATTTCAAGTGAGTTTGGAATTTAAATGCTAACTCAGGATGGTATGGATTCTATCTCTTTTATTAAATTTTAATATTATTTATTGTTTTGAACCCATTACTGACTTAAGCATCGGAGGGGTGTTAGCCAGGCAAACACCCACCATAGCTTACAGTTGTTTTGCAGTATATGCTTCGGGATATAGCTCCAGGATATAAATTCAGAATACTTTGAAAGATTAGAGGATTGGCCCCCTCTCTCACGTTTAAGGGATCCTGATCCCTTCACAGGTTTAAAGGTATTCACCTTTCTCTCGAATTGGGTTTAAGCACCCCGCCTGGAGCGCAAGTTATCTAGGGACACTTCAAGGTGGCGGGACCAGTTCATGTAAAAGTGGCTGACAATTTCGTCACTGTTGGCTATATCCTAGATTCTCAAGGTATATGAGGATTGATTACCCTCTCTCACGGAAGGGTATTTTTATACTCTCTAAGGTTTAAAGGTTATCACCTTTCTAAGTCTTGGAGTTTATACACTCCCGCTTGTAGCGCATGAAAATTTGGGATTTTCCCCAGGATACCTATGAGATTTTCCCCAAGATACTAAGGATTTATCTCTAGTATGTTTTTGGGTTTTACCCCAGTAACACAAGAACTGTCCAAACAGTTAGAACTTGAATTCAAAAAAATTTCTAAGTGTTCGAAGACTTTATGCACAGGGGACATTCCTCCTAAGGTGATTGTGTAAGGCTCAAACAGTCAAACTCAAACCTAATGTACTAAGTATCTCGAACTGGGGACATCTTAGTTGAAGAAGTTGCAAAAGGATTGAAGTTCGATACTAGGGTTACACCCTATTCCTGGTATGATATTTCCTTTGTAAACCTTACATAAGTTGTTTAAACTTTTAAAACTGTGTTTAAGGCTCAAATATCCTGATAAGGACATATCTTTGGGATATGTTCTCAAAATGTGTTTTCGGGATACGCTTCAGGATATTTGATTGGAATATTTGGGAAATAATACTTGGGTTGAAAATTAGTACTCTGGTCAAACAAGTGTTATCGAAATGGATTTTGAAAAATAAACTATCTTTAGAGACTTGGTCTAAATTGTTTAGGTTTTGAAAAGTCCTATTTGACGAAAGTCTTCGTAGGATACCACTGAGTATATTGATCAGGATATTTTCAAAAAATAATTGCACTGATTTTGCATGGCTAAAATTTAAACTAAGTAATGCATGACAAAAAATTAAAAAGAACAGCAAATATGTCAAAAGGTGGTAATATTTAAAATAGACGATACTAGCCGATAACCAAAGGCTTCGTCCTAAAACCTAGGACCCATCCACCTTTGGTTATCAAATTGTTTTAATTCAAGGAAATAAAATTGTTCAAAGGACAAAAAATAAAATTGTTCAAACAAACGTAACTCTCAAATTTAAGGGAAATAAGTTTTAGGAGGCAGCGCCTTCTTCGTTCATGGCATTTTCGACAGCATCTGTCTCAGGATCAGGCTGAACATCCCTCTCAGCACCAGTTGGTTTTTCAACCGCCTTTGAAGATCCTTCAGCTGCGGGTTTAACAGGATTGATGCCGAGACTCCTTAGCTTTGCCTCCCAGGCATTGGCATCCCAAGAAAGGCATTCGAAGCCCAATGCCTTGGCTTCGTGGGCCATCTTTAGCCTGGCCTGGAGAAGGGAAGTAACGATGGAACTTTTAAGGCCTTCCCGGTAGCTGATCATATCCCGTTCGTGTTAAGCATGGGCAGCGTCAAGATCGGCTTGTGCCTCAAGAGCGGCTTTGTTGAGGGCAGCCTGGTGTTCTTGGGTCATAGCCTTGAACTTGTCCTCGTAATGCCGAGATTTGGCGGATGCAATCATGCCCTGATCGGAGATGGTGACCTCGGCTTTCTTCAACTTGGACTCGAGCGTCTTGATGAGCCCACGGGATTCTTGATATAAATGAACCAGACGTTCGAGACCCTGCAAAGTAAGAGAACAGGTATTGGTAAACACTTATAACCAGCATGAGGTGTAGGATATAGCTCAAGGATACTAACCTGGTTGAGAAAAGAAGTCATGAAAACGCTTGCCTCAATGAATCCATGATTCTCATAGGGGAACGTATCAGAGATGGCAGGTGAGTCAGGCTCTTTCCTTTTGCGAGAACTTGAACTCCGGGGCTTAGTAGCTGGCGAAGGCTTGGGAATGATGATTGCCTTGGAGTTGCTGGGCTTGGATGAGGCTCTGGCCTTGGGACTGGGCTCCTTCTTGACCTGAACGTGATCGGAATAACTGTCCAGCTCATCAAGGTCGAAGACCTCAGGGATGTTGGTTGGTGCAGCATAAAGGGAAAAGTCCTACATCCTTATTACTTTTCATTATATTATATTACACTAATCAGTCATTTCCAAAGTAACTCTTACTAGACATTTCAGATGATGAATATTGATTGGAACTTGGGATGTGTGTGGTAAAACTCCTGTCACTTGCCGGTAACTGGTAAACTGCTTCGATTCTTTTTTCTGATTCCGCAATAGGGGGAGCTACTTCCTTAAAGTTCACTGCAAAAAGATCAAATAAGAAGATATTAGCACAGGATAAAAGTCTAGAAATACTTGGGGATATTCATGATCCTACCGGTGGTTAACCACTCCACCGGAAGACTAGCACCCTCATAGATGGAGTCCCGTTTAACAAAGAAGAACTTGTGTTGCCATCCATCCTCGTTTTTGGTGGCCTTAAGTATAAGGGGTTTGTTGGAAGTTGAAAAGAGCAAGAACCGACTGGAACCGTGTGATCGGAGGCGGTAAGCAATCGGCATATCCTCGATGCAAAGGTCGGGATCATGAAGGTTTTTGATTTAGTTGAGCACGATCAATACTCTCCAAACCATGGGCATGGTTTGGGCGAAGGAAATACCAGTAGTTCGAAAGAATTGCATCATGAACTCAGGAAATGGATACCAAAGACCTAGCGAGAAAGGGTATGCCGGAAAACAGACCCAATCGGCAGAAGAAACATCTGATCGAATTGATCGATCGAATGGTCTAAAAATCATGCCATCGGGGAACGCGCCGGAGGCTCTCAACGCCGCAATTTCTGCGTTATCAAAAGTGCAGATCTCCTTCTCGGGATTTTTGAGAAGATTTTGCTGAACGAAGGAGTCCAACGATTCACCGGTTTGAGAATGGACACTAGTGGCCATTGAAGAAAAAATAAAATTAACAGGAAATGAGGAAGGGATGAGTGATTACCTGGAGATTCTGTTGATGATATCTGGTTATCAAACAAGAAGAGAGAAGATATAGGGGCGTAATGGATATCCATCGAGTGAAAAGCGCGTTGGAAGTTACATAGTGCTATCTTGACCGTCGTTTCAATTTAATAACCTCGATTCACGAGATAAAATTTTAAAATATATCCATTGGATTGGTATACCAACAGATATATTTGGGGACAATTGTTATGGGCCATTTTCTGCGTATATATCCTGACTAATATTCTGACTTTGATTGTTTATTTGTGATCAGGATACCGGATCAGGATATTGGTAACATCCTGGTACGATAACCTGGTATTAACTGAATTAATCACGTGCAGATTAGGAGGTGCAAGTCTCCAACGGTCAGGAGGACCTCTTCCCCTCAAGACTCGGGCAAATTAGTTAGCTTGTAGACGTTGAACCCGGAAGAAGTGGATTGCAACGTTCACTTGTGGAATATTCGAAGCATCCCGGTTTATTAGGATAGTTAGTTATTTTCACTTTACTATAAATAGAGTGATCGGATCAGATTAAGGCACACACCATTACGCACACTTTTGCTCTCCAATTGCAAACAATCACTACACACAAACACTTGTACTCAAATTTCATTGTAACACCTAGTTGATCTGCATCATATCCTGCATTGTATCCTGATATTTGAAGTAATAGAAGAACAAGGCAGCTGCGATTGTCAGCTCCCGAGGTTTTGTGCCAGCGATCTAGATTGATCAAGGGCTTTCCTCGTATATCCTGTGTCATCTTTTACATTTTTGCTCATTGTTTGATCATAGATACAACTCTATATCCTGAGCCGTATCCTGAAACTGTTTTTTGCAAATAACTTAACTAGCATATTTTCAACGCACATTTCTAGCACACTCACTTAACTAATTTGATCACTTAATTGCTTCGATAATTTTTGACCAAAACAACAGCTAAGGATGCATACTAGTATTGTACTTTAGAATTCAGTTACGGTTTGTACTAGACGCATATATATATATATATATATATATATATATATATATATATATATATATATATAATAGAGTAAAGGTCGCAATGTTCGACGAGTTTGATCAATATGCTTGTTGTGTGATTGTTTGCATTGGATATTGTCTTGTGATATTAATACGTGGTAAATGTTTATAATCCAGATGGACAACGAAGTGAATCAAGAAAATCCAAATAATGATAATAACGGAAACCCAGTAGATAACAGTGCAATCCAACACATAGTGGCACAAGGAATTATAGACGCAATGCCATATATTATCAAAACTGTTAAGGAAGCAGAAAATAATAAAAGTAATAGTGGAAGTAAACGACCACCTACTGAACCCAAACATAGCGTAAACAATGGACCCTTACTTCAGTTGCCAACTCCAAAAAGAAGAAGAACCATGCCTTATGGTTATTCTTACAAAGAATTCTGGTCCTGTAAACCAATAGAATTCTCTAGCAATGAAGGAGCCATTGCAGCCCTACGCTGGATAGAAAAGACTGAGGCAGTCTTGAAAATAAGCAAGTGTACGGAAGAGGATAAGATATTGTTTGCTTCCAATCTGCTTAATAACTCAGCTTTAGAATGGTGGAACACTATCCTCCAGTCTAGGGGTAGTGACAGAACCTATAATATGGAATGCACTGAGTTTAAGAATATGGTGGAAAGAAAATTTTGTCCTCCCAATGAAAAGGAACAGATAGCTAATAAATTCTGAAACCTTAGAATGACTGGAGTATATAGTAAGGGTTACACTACTACATTCTTTGAATATGCTAGAATAGTGCCAACCCTAGCATCACCAGAACCAGTATTAATCTCCCGTTACATCTGGGGATTAATCAGTGAAATTAGACATGTAGTCAAGGCAGCTAGACCACAAACTATAGAAGAAGCTGTAGAACTAGCAAATACCTTGACTGATGAACTTGTACGAACACAAGAAGAAAACCAAAGAAAGAACCTAGCTCAAAGGCTTACCCAATAATTTCCCTATGGAAATTCCAATCGTGGGAAAAATGTAGGTTCTACTTCTGCACCTTACTGCAAGCATTGCAAAAGGAAGCATTCTGGAAGATGCACTATATATTGTAATTTCTGCAAAATATCTGGACACAAGGAAGAAGATTGCAGGAAGAAACCTAACAATAGGATATGCTACAATTGTGAGGAACAAGGTCATATCAAGCCGAATTGTCCGAAACTAGCTCCAGCCATGAACAACAAGACTACTAAGAATGCTAGAGCATTTGTTCTGACTGCAGAAGAAGTCAAAATGATTCCGGACGTGATTGCCGGTACGTTTTTAGTTAATGATGTTTTTGCCAAAGTATTATTTGACTCTGGTGCAAACCAAAGTTTTATTAATACTTCATTTTGCAAACTTCTCAATCAACCATTAACTAAACTTCAACAAGAGTGTCTAGTAGAAACAAAAAATGGAGAATCTATTAAGATTACTGAAATCTTGCAGGGAGCAAGAATAGAATTTTTAAATCAAAAATTTATTGCAAGTCTTTACCCAATGAATCTTGCAGGATTTGATGTTGTATAAGGAATGGATTGGTTAATAACCAATAAAGCCAGTATTTTATGTGATCAAAAGTCAATCCAAGTAAATTCACCACAAGGTGAAAAGATCACAATTAAAGGAGATAAGCCATCTAGATCCACGAAATTCATTCCTGTGATGAAAACAGCAAGCTGTGCAAGAAAAGGGTCATTAGTGTATATGATTTCCATAATCATTAACACTAAAGGAAAAGAATTGAAAGATATCCCAGTAGTATCTCAATTCTCAGACATATTTCTAGAAGAATTACCAGGATTACCCCCAGACAGGGAAGTCGAATTCAGAATTCATCTGTTACCCTGAACAGCACCGATTTCCAAGGCACCTTACCGTTTGGCACCCGCAGAAATGCAAGAGCTAAAGAAGCAGCTAGACGAACTGTTGGAGAAAGGATTCATACAGCCAAGCTCATCGCCATGGGGAGCACCGATCTTATTCGTCAAGAAGAAAGACGGGTCAATGCGTATGTGCATTGATTACCGTGAATTGAATAAAGTCATGATTAAAAATCGGTACCCATTACCAAGAATCGATGATTTGTTTGATCAGTTACAAGGAGCTCAATTCTTTTCTAAAATTAACTTACGCTCAGGATATCATCAATTAAAGGTGCAGGAAGAGGATATTCCTAAGACCGCCTTCAGAACAAGGTATGGCCATTATGAATTTACCGTCATGCCATTTGGTATAACCAATGCCCCAGCCGCATTTATGGACATGAGGAACCGAATATGTAAGCCATATTTGGATAAATTCATAATTGTCTTTATAGATGATATTCTCATTTACTCTAAGAGTAAAAAGGAACATGCAGTGCATCTGCATACACTCCTAAGTTTATTAAGAAAAGAAAAGCTTTATGCTAAATTCTCGAAATGTGAATTTTGGTTAGAAGAAGTGCAATTTCTTGGACATTTAGTCAATCATGAAGAAATTCAGGTGGATCCCACAAAGATCGAGGCAATTACTAAATGGAAAACCCCTGAATCACCAACAGAGGTTAGAAGTTTTCTAGGACTGGCCGGTTATAATAGAAGATTTATCCGAGATTTTTCTAGAATAGCCATTCCCTTAACTAAGCTAACCTATAAATCTGTTAAATTTGAATGGGGACCAAAACAAGAAGAAGCCTTTAGAATTATTAAGCAAAGATTAACTAACGCACCCATATTAGCGTTACCAGAAGGAACTGAAGACTTTGTAGTCTACTGTGACGCTTCCAAGTTAGGCTATGGATGTGTGTTAATGCATATGCCTCTAGACAACTTAAGAATCATGAAGAGAATTATTCAACCCATGATTTAGAATTAGGAGCTATAATTTTTGCCCTGAAAATTTGGAGACATTACCTCTACGGTAGTAAGTTTACCATTTTTACCGATCATAAGAGTTTAAGATATGTTTTCGAGAAAAAGGAGTTAAATATGAGACAAAGACGCTGGTTGGAAACACTTAGTGATTATGATTGTAATATCCAGTATCATGCAGGAAAGGCTAATGTAGTAGCCGATGCTTTAAGTCGAAAGTATCACGAAAAGCCAAAAAGAGTACGTTCTCTTAAATTAAATATGCAGATAGATTTAAAGGAACAGATTAAAGAAGCACAGGAATCAGTAATCAAGGATGATACTGAAAAATTGAAAGGAATGATTAAGGAATTAGACCAAGGAATGGATGGAATCTGGAGATTCCATAAGGAAAGGATTTGGATACCTAAACGAGGAAACCAACGCCACCGAATTCTAGAAGAAGCCCATAAGTCTAAATATACGATACACCCTGGAAATGACAAAATGTACCAAGACTTAAGGAAGAATTTCTGGTGGATAGGAATGAAAAAGGATATAGTAGCTTATGTTGCCAAATGTCTAACTTATTCACAAGTTAAAGCTGAACATCAGAAACCCTCAGGTTTATTGCAACAGCTAGAAATGCAGGTATGGAAATGGGAATTGATAACCATGGATTTTCTTACCCAATTACCCAAAACAAGAAAAAGTAATGATACAATCTGGGTGATTATAGACAGGCTAACCAAGTCAGCTCATTTCTTACCAATGATAGAAACTTTCAGTATGGAACAGTTAGCTAAGTTGTATGTAAATGAAATAGTTTCATTACATTGAATTCCTTTATCAATTGTTTCTGACAGAGATAGCCGTTTTACCTCTCATTTTTGGACTAGTTTCCAAAAAGCGATGGGAACCAAGTTAAATCTAAGCACCGCTTGTCATCCTCAAACGGACGGACAAAGCAAAAGGACAATCCAGACAATGGAAGATATGCTTAGAGCTTGAGTAATTGATTTCGGAGGTAATTGGGATGATCATCTACCATTGATAGAATTTTCTTACAATAACAGCTATCATACCAGTATCAATGTTGCACCATTCGAAGCACTTTATGGACGAAAATGCCAAACTCCAGTCTGTTGGGCAGAAATTGGAGAAAAACAACTATCTGGACCTGAGATAGTACAAGAAACAATAGACACAATTCTTCAAGTCAAGGAAAGACTGAAAGCAGCACGTGATCGACAAAAGAGTTATGCTGACAACAGGAGAAAGCCGCTAGAATTCCAGGTAGGCGACAAGGTGTTATTAAAGGTTTCTCCTTGGAAAGGAGTGGTGAGATTCATCAAAAGAGGAAAGTTAAGCCCCAGGTATGTTGGACCCTTTGAGATTATCAGAAGGATAGGATCAGTAGCTTATCAGCTACAACTGCCAGAAGAAATGGCAGGAATACATGATGTATTTCATGTATGTAATCTCAAAAAGTGTTTAGCCGATGAATCATTAGTACTACCTCTTAAGGACAAAGAGGCAAATGAAAAGCTTAAGTTTGTAGAGAGGCCTCTGCAGATTGAAGACAGAAAAGTCAAGAATCTCAAACACAAGAGACTAGTTCTAGTCAAAGTAAAATGAGATTCCAAGAGAGGATCAGAGTACACAAGGGAGCTTAAATCCAAGATGCAGAAGAAATATCCACACCTATTCCAGTAGACCTCAAGGACGAGTTCTAAAACAACGTGGGTAGGATATAACAACCCTCCTAAAATATTTCTGACACTCCTAAAATTATTGAAATACCCCTATACGTCCTAAAATACACCCCGTATACGAAAACATACCATAAATACCTTTAATATTACAAAAATAAAATAAAAACAAAGATTTATGGTCGCTCGCGGGGCGCGAAGCCTATAGTTAGCTTCGTCGCGGGCCGCGACAGCTAGACCACCAGGCGAGCCCCTGAGCCGCCACGTGGCAATAACGTGCCGAGCCTATTGGTCGAATCAGACAAGCTAGGGCCTACCCTAGACTTGCTCACGGGACACAAAGGCTTTGCCTTCGGCTTACGCGGGGCGCGACAAGGTCGATGATCAGCCCTATAAATAGAGTCGAGAGGCTAAGTTCACAAACCGTTCATCACACAATTCTCTCTCTAATTTCTGAATAGCTAAAGTAATACCCAGGCATTATACCCCCTAATTAACGAAGTTCTGCCTCGTTGTAAGTATCATAACCCCCGGTTACGTATTAGATACGCTGCCCGATCGATCTAGTGCTCCGTAATGGCTGTTGAGGCTCTGCCCGACGTAGTGGTTGGAGTTCTGTCTTGGGGAAGGTATAACTAATGTAAAATTTGGGTTATTTTACTAACGCGTGTGCATTATTTAAAATTTATAGATTATAACCAGGAAGCCACAGGAAAAATACCTAAAGTAGCAATGTGAGTAATCTCCTTTTTGTAAACCTTTTTGCAAATTGTTTTTACAAAACCTTAAATATTTTACAATGTGATTAGCAGTGATTGAGTCTTTGTAATTCTTCAATTACTGCCGGTATGTTGGGGTTTTGTATACAAAATGTGGAACACGTTACCATTGGACAACGAGATAGCCAATGTGTAATATGACCCACCAGTCAGGATTGACAGTACTGAATGAGTAATTGTGTAGATATAAACATTGTAATCACTCTCAGTACTGTGAAATGATAAAACTCTTCTTAATTATATTAGGATTCACTCACCAGTATTTTCCACAGACAAAATGTTTTTAAACGCGTTGTAGGTAACAAAATATGAAAGCCAAATAGAAGCCAGCTGGACAGCACTGAAGGCTCAGAAAAGTGGCTATAAAAGTTACCTAAATAAAGAAGATGTTTTATTTCAATAAAATAGAGTTTATCCCTATAAACCTGTTTGTAACAAAAACTTGGGTTTCATCCCAATATGTTTATTATTATAAAATGTGGTGTTTTACTCTGATAAAATATTTCCTAACTACGGTCCTGATGAAATTTTCGCTGTCAAATAATGATAAACACCGATACCACCATCTCTGAGTAGGCCGCGGTCGCCCGCCTCCCGATGCAGGGGTCGGGGGTTGCGACAATCATCCACCGGGCTTCACCGATCCGATTCACAAAGATAAAGTCTACCTCTTGGACAAAGCATTGTACAGATTGCACCAGACCCTGAGAGCATGGTATGAGACGCTCTCTCAACATTTGTTATCCAATGGCTTTATTCGAGGAAAGGTAGATGCCACTCTTTTCACAAAGAAGGTCGCCTGACATCTTCTGATCGTGCCAATATATGTTGATGATATTATATTCAGGTCCACGAATGAGGTACTCTGCAAAGAATTCGAGAACGTGATGAAGCAGAAGTTCGAGATGTCTTCGATGGGTGAGATGAAGCTTTTCCTTGGGCTACAAGTCGATCAACTGCCAGTGGGGATCTTCATACATCAAACAAAGTATGTCCACGATGTCCTGGAGAAATTTGGTATGTCAGAGACTGCACCTATGTCAACTCCGTTAACAACTAATCACGGTATCAATCCTGATCTCACCGTAGAGAAGGTTGATGAAACGCTATACCGCTCAATGATTGGTTCGTTAATGTACCTTACTGCATCTCAGCCCGATATAATGTACCTGACCTGCCTCGCGGCCCGTTATCAGTCAAGTCCCAGAGCCTCACATATGGTCATTGTCAAGAGGATTCTACGCTACCTGAGAGGAACCCCAAGCTTAGGGTTGTGGTGTCCAAAAGACGGTGATTTCAGACTGGAAGGTTACTCTGACCCTGATTTTGGATGCTGCAAACTGAATTCAAAGTCTACAACAGCTTTTCGGACCACGTCTGGTGATTTAGCAATGTAAGAAGCAGACTACAGTTGCACTCTCAATGTGTGAAGCTGAGTATGTTTCAGTAAGCAGTTGCTGCTCTCAGATTCTGTGGATCCAATAGCAAATGAGAGATTATGGTTTGCAATTTCTTACTACTCCTATTTTTGTAGATAATGAGGCAGCAATCAACATAACTAAAAACCTGGTACATCACACTAAAACAAAACATATTGAAATTCGACATCACTTCATCCGTGATTGCTACGAGAAGAAGTTTATTAGAATTGAAAAAATCCACACCGACGAACAAAAACCCAACTTGCAGACAAAACCGTTTGACAAATCACGTTTTCAATATTTGTTAAAACTAAATGGTATGAAGCTTTTGTCGTCAGGGGGAGCAATCGTTGGCGTTGATGATCAATCCAATGCAGAGGACTGCTCTGGTTTGTCAACTTTTTAGATGTTTTGGTATTTAGGGGGAGATAGTTTTATACAAAAAATCCAAAAACATTAAAAATGTAAAAAGAACAGAAAACCCAAAAAGAGTTTGTGTAAAAAGAGGAAATGATAGTACATCAGCTAGACTGTTACGGTACGCTAAAGATTTGTAAAATTTAAAAGCGTTAAACGGTCTCACTGATTGTGACAACCCTCACTAAACCAGGTATCCGTACGACTTAATTAATAATTAATTACTGCTTAATTACTGTGCTTACTTGAACTTGTGGATAAACTGCTACTTGAATGCCGATACATGTACTTACTTGCATCATACTTTACTTGTTGTCACTCCATGTTTTGCTTACAGCACCTTTGTGACAACCTTGATGCACCAAAAGCACAATAGCACAATGAACGGATAACCTATTAAACGTGCTGTCATAACTAGCACCAGGCAGGTACTGCCTCTAAGGCCTGTAAGAGCCTGAGATAGTTTGCTACACTAGTGGTGAGTGTAGGGATATAAGGGTTGTAGAACTGCGTCACTAGGAATGAGATTACAGTGACCGGATGTGCCTAAAACGTACTTTAAGTACAAAATTCAACACTTTAATTAAAATTCAGCATCTAGCTAACTAATAAGTGCCAAAACATGAGAAAAACATTACTAGACACTTTCCAAAGTGTCGGGAATAAGTTGGGTCACTAGAAATAGTATTAACGACACTTTAAAGCTTTGTTAAGCGCTTTAACGGATTATTATCCAACCGAACAACCGGACTTTACCCGAAACATAAAAATACTGCCATTCACATTATTTTTCTTTTTCTAAACCAGTTAGGGTCCCCGGATACCCTAACACCTGTCACAATGCATAACATGCTAGTAAATGGTTACACCTTCTAATTACTTAACTAAATGGCTAACTAATGGTTGAAATGGAACCGGATAACCCCCCCCCCCCCCTCTAACCGAACTCATCCCCAAGGGGACACCCTTTGTACTTGTTGATTATTTAAATCACATATGTCTAATATCAATTAGACATAAAATCCAATGGTTAATTACATTAGGAATTGTCTATAAGTTCTAGCATAAGCACACATGTTCATTTCATCACAACACTTAACCACAAAACACTCTCTCCCTCTCTCTTGGTTCTCGGCCGAACACCACCCACAACCATCCATCCATTTTCGATTTCCTTCAATCCATTCCAAGTGCATACAAGTGTTAAGGGTCTCATACAAAGGAGCTCGGTGCATTCGGAACGCGAAGGACCTCACCTCATTGCTTTTATCCACCCAATCTTCGACTAGTTTCTTCCCTAGCCTCGAGCTAGTAGTAAGTGACTTCAAACACACTCTTGATCTATTCTAAAGTGGTTAATATGAACTTTGTCGGGTGAAAATCATGAACATACTAAATCACATACTAAAAGTTTACAAGAATGAGAAATAAGTTGGATAAAAGCTATAGAGTTGTGTAAAACTTATAAGACTTGTTTTGTTGTGATTATTTAGTGTTGATCTATGATTGTAGTAGCTCGGATCGTCATCTAACCCGGCTAAGTCATGTCCATGAAACATGACCTAGAGTATGTTTAAGTGTAAAAGGGGTTAAATGATGAACACTACTACACATTAAGCATGAACTTGTGTAAAATCAATATTTCTTATGAAGTAGAGTGGTAAACTAGTAGATCTACGAATCTACAAGCGGTATTTTCAAAGGACCAAGTGTCAAGGAAATCTTATTTTCTAAAACCGGATTTTACTTGAACAAGAGTGATTTTTGTAAACACACAAGTGTGTAGACACTTGTGTAACACAAAAATTTTGACAAAGGAACTATTTTTGTAAATGTTGACAAGAAGTTGTAAAGATGTAACTTCTTTAAAAACGAGACTTTCAAGTAACCGAATTGATCTATACAAAGATCCACTAAAAATAATGGAAAGATACTACATATTTTGGAAAAACCACAAGTTCATGTATTTCTGCAATTATATCTATTTTAACTAGTTGAATATTGTTTATTGTTGATTGAGGAAATTGTTGATTTGGATTTTAAAAGAAAATGATACGCTTGAAAACGTGGCCACCTCCAGTTACAGGGGAAACTCTGGCAAAATTTTTCCAAAAACCTAACACTTGAAAATATTTTCATCACAAGTGCTAGAAATACATTTTTAACTTGTTTTCAAAGACGCAAATTTCGCCATGATTCTGTTTACAAAATTTCTAAGTGTCGGAGGTGGGATTTTCACAAAATAAAACCTGAAATATATATATTTAGAATATATGTTTTTCATAACAACACTTGTGAATTTCTATGATTATTTTGTGAACTATACAAATATTATTTTTAGGGTAAAAATAATATTACCGAATGTTAACGATTCCAAAAATAATACAAACACCTTCATAATAAATAATAAGTTACAACGGTATAATTATTAACACCTGATCTTTAAAACGTAACTTACGCATTTTAAGAAAATATTTATGAGCGCGTATTTTTGTCAAAGTATTATTTTGGGAAGAATATTTCTATTTTGAAGTAAGAAATAAAATATATTAAGTGAGACTTAATAATGTATTTCGAATTTTACGAACACGCATGTATTAAATCCCCCATCCTTGGGAAGGAGAATAATTACCAAGTATTTACAAAAATATAAACACGAAATAGTTGTCTAACTATTTCCCAAAAACTTAAACCTTAAGCTAAGGCACGGCCGTCCGTCTAATAGATTTAGTACGTGTAGATCGTCGCACAGCTGCTTGATCAGGAGATATACTTAGTAGAGACGCACCACTGTGAGTTCATGTCCCCCTTTTCTCTTAACTGTTTTCAGTTTTCTAAACTGCGGGGGTGAAATACATGTTACTATGATTACGAGTACTTTTACATGGTATGATTAGCGTAAGGAGGGTTATTATTCAGATCATGTGAGTGGGTAGGCGGAAACTTGAGGCCATTAATCCTCAGGGTAGGACCGAGGGGCAGGAGCGGTAGATCTATCTGGGTGTAGCGAGCCCAGCCCCAGGCCCAAACAGAACGGACCTCGGGGTGACTTTGTACCCAACGCATAAATCTGCTAGGTTTGAGTCTTCCTACTTGCACTTCACACATATCAATGGCCTTGCAAACCATTGGTGATCTCTTTTTCCTTATTTGCTACATACCAGGGTTTTTATACTTAGAAAGGTTTATTTACTCACTTACACATGAACTCGCTCAACATTATTGTTGATTTTTCAACTTACATGTATTTCAGGGAATTAAAGGATCTGGCGCGGTATGACACGTTTTCCCGCTGCATTAGTCTCGAGGTCATCCGAGTTTAAGGGATGTGACTTTTTCCTGGACGAGTCACAGTTCTTAAACTGTGTTCATTTCTTGTTGGTGTTGTGTCTTTTGAACACTGTTTATGTTTGTTAGGATGTGATATCCATTAAGACAATGTTGTGGTTCTTTACTCTTCAAACTTATTTTAATGGATGATCTTGCATGGTTTTTATTTCAAATAGCGTGTTGTGATTAAGCTATGGTATTAAGAAGTCACACCAAAATAACCACGCTTCCGCAAAGCCCGGTGTGACAGCTTTGGTATCAGAGCTCTGATCATAGCGAACTAGGATTCCTTCTCGAGTCTAGACTATGATCACTAGGGCTCTCACGAAAACATTTTTACACTGCATACCACTCAAGTCCAGATCCAAAACTTTTTACAAACAAATGTTGAGCACATTTATTTATTATTTATAGGCTCAGTCTGGGAGGCTGAGGCTCGGTCTGGAAGACCGAGGCTCGGTCTGGAAGACCGAGGCTCGGTCTGGAAGACGGTCTGGAAGACCGAGGCTCGGTCTGGAAGACCGAGGTAGTTGTCTAGTGGGACTAGGGAGTCAGTCTGAGAGGCTGGGAGAATAGGCTAGTGGGACTAGGAAGAGCAGTCTGAGAGGCTGGGAGAATAGGCTAGTGGGACTAGGAAGAGCAGTCTGAGAGGCTGGGAGGCTAGTGGGACTAGGAGAATTATTTGATTGCTTACTTGGTGACTAATGTGCTTATCTGATTGTATGATTGATTATTTGTACATATTTGTGTTTGTGTTACAGACACCATGGACTCGTCCGGCACAGGTGATTCGGACACCACGGGCCCTAGACCCATAGTATCAGACGACTTAGAGTCTTCAGAGCACGAGGTCCACACATCAGATGTTACCAGCACAGACGAGGACGACTTTCAGCCCTTTGCGCTGCCCGACGCTGTCGATGAGCCCGCTGATGGCCCTTTTGCTGGGTACCTACCACTCGTAGAGATCCCTGCTCCCATACCTTTGGCCGTTTATCCTGCTTACGATATGCTCCTCGACGCCGACGTTGACGACGACGTCGATCTGTTTGATGATGAGCCCCTGGAGGACGATGTTGAGGGCGAGGCCCTTCTAGCTGACGGTGGTCTTTTGTTACTCGCAGAAGCTCCAGCTGAGGAGTCACCTGCACACTCACCCGCTCCAGACTCCTTCGAGTCTATGGCCTCCGCACCGTCACACACTCGGAGCGCACAGCACTATTCACACGGTTCAGATCCTGACAGGGCATCATCTGCTGTCTCTGCTCCTAGATTTGCTTTCGATCACGACCTCGATGAGGATTCAGACCCTGTTTTTCCCCCTGGATTTGACCCGGACCAGGAGAAAGAGTTCATCCACTTGGATCAGCCTATAGTTGACCCAGTAGACCCAGTTGACCCTGCATTCGCTGATCATGCAGATTTTGATATGGAGTTCGTTGATCCCGAGCCTGCCATGGCCCTTGAGCCAGTAGCTGCTCCTGACCCAGTGTTTGAGCATAACCCTGTTCATACTGGCATGCCCATTGATCCGGTGATTGCTGACCTACCCATTGATGATCACCCTGCTGATGCACCACTACTGGATGGTGACCATGTTATTGCTGCTGATCATGTTGATCCCCCACTTATCGCTGATATACCTGCTGACCCTCTTGTTGCACCCCACCTTGACCCTATGCCTGTACAGTTTGATCGAGCACTTTTTGAGGCACAGATTGACCCACGAGATGAGCACGCCCAGCATGGGTGGATTCCTGCGGATGATGAGCTTCCACCTATTCCTCCTCATACCACCGATGCACGTCACGTTGATTTCTCTTTTTCATTTGCACAGTACACACCTCCAGCTCGACCTGGAGAGGGTTCCTCGGCTCATCCCTTTGGACATGTGCCGACATCTATTCCAGTTATGCCACAGTCTTCATCTGCTATTCCCCCTGCACCACCATTCTTTGTGCCACCTTTTGATCCAGCCAGCGAGCCGTTTCTCTGGACGTCACCATCTGTTATGCCACCGACCGACCCCTACCATCCTTTCCATATGGGGTATTCTAGTGAGGACGTTCTGATGTCGTTTGTTGTCCAGCAGGAGGCACTCACACGGCGCATTCAGGAGCTTGAGAGAGCTCAGCCACCGCCGTGCCAGTGTCAGGGTCAGACCCACCCTGCTTCTTCGCAGCACCCTCGACCATTGTTACCTGACTATGCTGCACGCCTTTTGGCACTTGAGCAGCAGGTTGCTTCTTGGTTGCGTACCCAGAGAGCCATGGAGGAGGACTGGCTCCATTTGCGACGTTTGTTCTACACCCATTTTCCCCCTCCTCCACCACCATCAGTTTAGGGCATCTTTAGTACGGCATGGGTAGACGTTGGTGAGAAGACGGCGATTGCTCTGACCACACCGCATTTTTGGAGACTGCATTCTGATTCTGACTTTTGTTGATCATGTATATGGGATGTATTGACACTGATTTGATATTCTTTTGGACTGGGGTGATGTAGCCCTTAGTCGATGACGATGTATGACACTATTATGTACTTGTACACTCTACCATGTGGTCCCGATTTTGGCAATGCAATCGCAGTATTCTCATCATATGTGATGTTTTGATTGATTATTTATGTCTTATAACATGGGATGTTGTGTGATTAATATGATTATAACATGAGATGTTATGTACTATTACTATCATTATATACGTACGCTTTATTATGGTCTGACCAACGTGAACCCATCTTTTAGAAGATGCCGCCGAGACGTCAAACGCCGATGCCTACCAATGAGGCAGAACTCCAACAAGTCATCGCTGCTGCCATCGCGCAATACGCCACCTCGCAAGGAGGACCCAGCGGAAGCAGCTCAAACAACAATGGCAACAACAATCCACCTCATGGTAATACTAAGTCATTAAGACATACCATGATCTAATTGGATATCTCTAGCAAGGATGCTAATGCCATTCATATGTTGTAACGTATGTGCAGGGTGCACCTACAAGCAGTTTCTAGACTGCAAGCCTGTCAACTTTGATGGCACCGGAGGTGCTGTCGCTTTTGTTCGTTGGGCCGAGAAGACTGAATCTGTTCTCCGCATGAGCAAATGTGCACCAGACCAGCAAGTCACCTACATTTCTGGGCTATTTTTGGATGGAGCCCTATCTTGGTGGAATTTGCAAGTGCAGACACTTGGTGAAGCTGCTGCCTTCGCACTAACATGGACCGAACTGAAAGAACTAATGCGCAAAAAGTATTGTTCTCGCACTGAAATCCAAATATTGGAAACTGAGTTCTGGCATTTGAAGATGGAAGGTCCGAAGATCGCGGAATATGTTCAGAGGTTTCACGACCTGTCGCATGTGGTACCCTATATGGTCACTCCAGAATTCAAGCGGATTGAATGCTTCATTTGGGGATTAGCTCCTCAAATCATAAGCATGGTGACCTCCTCCAAGCCTGCAACAATTACTGAGGAAATCGATTTGAGCGTGGCTCTCACTGAGGAGGCTATCCGCCTGAACAAGTTCGATGAGATCGAGACAAAGAAGAAAGAGACTCACGTCGAGTCATCCGGAGGTAACAAACGAAAGTTCTCGAACTTCAAACAAGGCACTAGTGGTGTTATTAAGAAAGGAGAGCCAAACGCGCCAGCTCAGGTTACATCTGGTGGTGGAAAGAAAGGAAAGGGATATATGGGCACCCAGCCCAAGTGCAACACCTGCCAGCGTCACCATTCTGGCCGATGTGGTTTGAAGGTATGTGAAGCGTGTGGGAAACCTGGCCATTTGAAGGATTCTTGTTGGGCCACTGTTGGCCAGGGAGGCCAAGGAGGATTTGGAAACAGAAACAATAACCGGGGTGGAATTGGAAATCGCCCACAAGGAAACAATGGAGGTAATGGGAATCGAGGCAACAACGTGAATCAAGCGGGCGCTGTGAATCATAACCAAAGGAATAACCAAGCTGGAAATGGAGGTGGAAACGGGCAAAGACCTGGATGCTTTAACTGTGGTGATATCGGGCACTTTAAGAGGAACTGCCCAGAGTTGAACCAAGCCCGTGGAAGAGTGTTCAATATCGAAGCGAGGGAAGCGCGCCAAGATCCCAATGTCATTACTGGTACGTTCCCTGTAAACCAACGCTATGCATCCGTTTTATTTGATACTGGTGCCGACTATAGCTTCGTATCGTTAGAATTTAAGAATATGCTTGGTTTAGCCGCTAGTAAGTTAGATATTCCCTACTCAATCGAATTGGCTAATGGGAAGTTAGTAGAAGCCAATGAAGTGATCAGAGGTTATGCAATTGAGTTGGGAGAACGTGAGTTTGCTTTAGATCTACTACCAGTCAAGTTGGGAAGCTTCGACGTGGTAGTAGGAATGGATTGGTTATCAAGTAACAAGGCAGAAATTGTCTGCCACGAGAAGATCATTCGCATCCCAACCGAAGATGGTGAAACAATTGTGGTTCATGGTGAAAAGCGTGATACGCCTTTAAGAATCATCAGCTGCCTGAAAGCGCGAAAGTGTTTACAGAAGGGATGTGCTGCCTTCCTGGCACACATTGTAGACAAGAAAGCTGCAGAACCGAAGATCGAAGACATCCCTGTCGTGAGGGAGTATCCGGAAGTCTTCCCGGAGGACTTGCCTGGACTGCCACCTCAGAGGCAAGTGGAGTTTCACATCGATTTAGTCCCAGGCGCCGCGCCTGTGGCTAAGGCACCTTATAGACTTGCCCCGTCTGAGATGCAAGAATTGTCGACACAACTTCAAGAGTTGTTAGACAAGGGATTTATCCGACCAAGCTTCTCGCCTTGGGGAGCTCCGGTCCTGTTTGTCAAAAAGAAGGACGGTAGTTTTCGAATGTGCATAGACTACCGGGAGCTGAACAAGCTGACGATCAAGAATAGATATCCTCTGCCAAGAATTGATGATCTGTTTGACCAACTGCAAGGTTCAAGCTTTTACTCAAAGATCGATTTGCGATCTGGATACCATCAGTTAAGGATACAAGAGGAGAGTATCCCGAAGACAGCCTTCAGAACTCATTATGGACACTACGAGTTCCTTGTTATGCCGTTTGGGTTGACAAACGCACCTGCAGTCTTTATGGATTTGATGAATAGAGTTTGCAAGCCGTACTTGGACAAGTTCGTGATTGTGTTTATCGATGACATCTTGATTTATTCAAGGACAAAGGCTGAGCACGAAAAGCATCTAAGACCTATTTTGGAGCTGCTAAAGAAAGAACAGTTGTATGCCAAATTCTCTAAGTGCGAATTTTGGCTACGTGAAGTCCAATTTCTTGGACATGTGGTAAATGGAGATGGAATCCATGTGGATCCAACCAAGATCGAAGCGATCAAGAATTGGGAAACGCCAAAGACGCCAACCAAGATTCGACAATTCTTGGGTTTGGCTGGCTACTATCAAAGGTTCATTGAGGATTTTTCGAAGATCGCTCAACCATTGACGCTCCTCACCCAGAAAGATAAGAAGTTTGATTGGGGAATCAAACAGGAAGAAGCGTTTCAGCTGTTGAAGGATAAGCTCTGCAATGCGCCAATCCTAGCACTACCGGAAGGTACTGACGATTTCGTGGTATACTGTGATGCCTCGCGTCAAGGATTGGGTTGCGTGTTGATGCAACGCCAGAAGGTTATTGCTTACGCATCACGTCAGTTGAAGATGCATGAGAAGAACTATACCACGCACGATTTGGAGCTAGGCGCAATGATATTTGCTTTAAAGATCTGGAGACACTACCTATATGGTACGAAATGTACAATTTTTACAGATCATAAGAGCCTACAACACATATTCAACCAGAAGGAGTTGAATATGAGACAAAGACGATGGGTTGAGTTGTTAAATGATTACGATTGTGAGATAAAGTATCATCCAGGGAAGGCGAATGTGGTTGCCGACGCCCTAAGTCGAAAAGAGAGGATCAAGCCCATAAGGGTTAGGGCTTTAGAAATGATTATCCAAACCGATCTTTCCTTGCGCATTCGTGCCGCACAGAAAGAAGCTCTTAAGGAAAGAAATCTCGAAGAAGAATATCTCCGTGTGATGGAGAAGCTATTGGTGCCAAACGAGGAAGGAACGTTATGTTTTGAGAAAAGGATTTGGGTTCCTCTGTTTGGTGGTTTAAGGAAAGTTGTTTTTGATGATGCTCACAAATCGCGGTACTCTATCCATCCAGGAGCGGATAAGATGTACCAAGATCTCAAGGATTACTATTGGTGGCCTAGGATGAAGGGCGATGTTGCTGTTTATGTGAGCAAGTGTCTAACGTGTGCTAAGGTGAAAGCGGAATACCAGAAGCCTTCAAGACTTCTGCAACAACCTGAGATTCCCAAGTGGAAATGGGAACAAATTTCCATGGATTTTATTACAAAGTTGCCAAGAACGCCAAGAGGCCATGACACTATCTGGGTAATAGTGGACCGATTAACGAAGTCAGCGCACTTCTTACCTATCAGGGAGAAGGATAATACGAGCAAGTTGGCTGAAATTTACATGAGAGAAATCGTCACGCGCCATGGAGTACCTCTCTCGATCATCTCTGATAGAGATGGACGTTTCATATCAAGGTTTTGGCAATCCTTCCAAGAAGCTTTTGGCTCACAATTAAATCTGAGCACTGCATTTCACCCTCAGACCGACGGTCAAAGCGAGCGGACTATTCAGACCTTGGAAGATATGCTGAGAGCATGTGTTATGGATTTGGGCGGTAGCTGGGATAAGCATTTGCCACTGGTCGAATTTTCATACAACAACAGCTACCACACCAGTATTGGAGCCGCGCCATTTGAAGCTCTTTACGGACGCAAGTGTCGATCACCCCTATGCTGGGCTGACGCAGGTGATAGGCAGCTTGTTGGTCCAGAAATCGTCCAAGAGACGACAGACAAGATTACGCAGATTCGAAAACGCATCGAAGCGGCTCGCGACAGACAGAAAGCCTATGCAGATCCAAACTGGAAACATTTGGAATTCTAAGTTGGAGATATGGTTTTATTGAAAGTTTCACCCTGGAAGGGTGTGGCACGCTTCGGAAAGCGTGGGAAGTTGAATCCGCGTTACATTGGCCCTTTCAGAATTTTGGAAAGAATAGGGCTAGTAGCATAGAAGCTGGACTTACCTGCTGAACTGAATGGAGTTCACGATACATTTCATGTATCCAACCTGAAGAAAAGTCCAACTCAAGATACCGTTATCATTCCCACCGACGAGATTCATGTTGACGACACGCTCCATTTCGTTGAAGAACCTGTTGAGGTTACGGATTGGAAAGTAAACAAGACCCGCCGGAGCAGTGTCAAGCTCGTCAAGCTTCGTTGGAATGGCAGACATGGTCCTGAATACACCTGGGAGCGTGAGGACCGGATGAAAGAGAAATACCCCCACCTATTTCCCAAGAACCCTGCTTCTAGAAGCAGAACTTAAAATTTCGGGACGAAATTTTTCTAACGGGGGGAGAATGTGACAACCCTCACTAAACCAGGTATCCGTACGACTTAATTAATAATTAATTACTGCTTAATTACTGTGCTTACTTGAACTTGTGGATAAACTGCTACTTAAATGCTGATACATGTACTTACTTGCATCATACTTTACTTGCTGTCACTCCATGTTTGCTTACAGCACCTTTGTGACAACCTTGATGCACCAAAAGCACAGTAGCACAATGAACGGATAACCTATTAAACGTGCTGTCATAACTAGCACCAGGCAGGTACTGCCTCTAAGGCCTGTAAGAGCCTGAGATAGTTTGCTACACTAGTGGTGAGTGTAGGGATATAAGGGTTGTAGAACTGCGTCACTAGGAATGAGATTACAGTGACCGGATGTGCCTAAAACGTACTTTAAGTACAAAATTCAACACTTTAATTAAAATTCAGCATCTAGCTAACTAATAAGTGCCAAAACATGAGAAAAACATTACTAGACACTTTCCAAAGTGTCGGGAATAAGTTGGGTCACTAGAAATAGTATTAACGACACTTTAAAGCTTTGTTAAGCGCTTTAACGGATTATTATCCAACCGGACTTTACCCGGAACATAAAAATACTGCCATTCACATTGTTTTTCTTTTTCTAAACCAGTTAGGGTCCCCGAATACCCTAACACCCGTCACAATGCATAACATGCTAGTAAATGGTTACACCTTCTAATTACTTAACTAAATGGCTAACTAATGGTTGAAATGGAACCGGATAACCCCCCCCCCCCCCTCTAACCGAACTCGTCCCCAAGGGGACACCCTTTGTACTTGTTGATTATTTAAATCACATATGTCTAATATCAATTAGACATAAAATCCAATGGTTAATTACATTAGGAATTGTCTATAAGTTCTAGCATAAGCACACATACTCATTTCATCACAACACTTAACCACAAAACACTCTCTCCCTCTCTCTTGGTTCTCGGCCAAACACCACCCACAACCATCCATCCATTTTCGATTTCCTTCAACCCATTCCAAGTGCATACAAGTGTTAAGGGTCTCATACAAAGGAGCATGGTGCATTCGGAACGCGAAGGACCTCACCTCATTGCTTTTATCCACCCAATCTTCGACTAGTTTCTTCCCTAGCCTCGAGCTAGTAGTAAGTGACTTCAAACACATTCTTGATCTATTCTAAAGTGGTTAATATGAACTTTGTCGGGTGAAAATCATGAACATACTAAATCACATACTAAAAGTTTACAAGAATGAGAAATAAGTTGGATAAAAGCTATAGAGTTGTGTAAAACTTGTAAGACTTGTTTTGTTGTGATTATTTAGTGTTGATCTATGATTGTAGTAGCTCGGATCGTCATCTAACCCGGCTAAGTCATGTCCATGAAACATGACCTAGAGTATGTTTAAGTGTAAAAGGGGTTAAATGATGAACACTACTACACATTAAGCATGAACTTGTGTAAAATCAATATTTCTTATGAAGTAGAGTGGTAAACTAGTAGATCTACGGATCTACAAGCGGTATTTTCAAAGGACCAAGTGTCAAGGAAATCTTATTATCTAAAACCGGATTTTACTTGAACAAGAGTGATTTTTGTAAACACACAAGTGTGTAGACACTTGTGTAACACAAAATTTTTGACAAAGGAACTATTTTTGTAAATGTTGACAAGAAGTTGTAAAGATGTAACTTCTTTAAAAACGAGACTTTCAAGTAACCGAATTGATCTATACAAAGATCCACTAAAAATAATGGAACGATACTACATATTTTGGAAAAACCACAAGTTCATGTATTTCTGCAATTATATCTATTTTAACTAGTTGAATATTGTTTATTGTTGATTGAGGATATTGTTGATTTGGATTTTAAAAGAAAATGATACGCTTGAAAGCGTGGCCACCTCCAGTTACAGGGGAAACTCTGGCGAAATTTTTCCAAAAACCTAACACTTGAAAATATTTTCATCACAAGTGTTAGAAATACATTTTTAACTTGTTTTCAAAGACGCAAATTTCGCCATGATTCTGTTTACAAAATTTCTAAGTGTCGGAGGTGGGATTTTCACAAAATAAAACCTGAAATATATATATTTAGAATATATGTTTTTCATAACAACACTTGTGAATTTCTATGATTATTTTGTGAACTATACAAATATTATTTTTGGGGTAAAAATAATATTACCGAATGTTAACGATTCCAAAAATAATACAAACACCTTCATAATAAATAATAAGTTACAACGGTATAATTATTACCACCTGATCTTTAAAACGTAACTTACGCATTTTAAGAAAATATTTATGAGCGCGTATTTTTGTCAAAGTATTATTTTGGGAAGAATATTTATATTTTGAAGTAAGAAATAAAATATATTAAGTGAGACTTAATAATGTATTTCGAATTTTACGAACACGCATGTATTAAATCCCATATCCTTGGGAAGGAGAATAATTACCAAGTATTTACAAAAATATAAACACGAAATAGTTGTCTAACTATTTCCCAAAAACTTAAACCTTAAGCTAAGGCACGGCCGTCCGTCTAATAGATTTAGTACGTGTAGGTCGTCGCACAACTGCTTGATCAGGAGATATACTTGGTAGAGACGCACCACTGTGAGTTCATGTCCCCCTTTTCTCTTAACTGTTTTCAGTTTTCTAAACTGCGGGGGTGAAATACATGTTACTATGATTACGAGTACTTTTACATGGTATGATTAGCGTAAGGAGGGTTATTATTCAGATCATGTGAGTGGGTAGGCGGAAACTTGTGGCCATTAATCCTCAGGGTAGGACCGAGGGGCAGGAGCGGTAGATCTATCTGGGTGTAGCGAGCCCAGCCCCAGGCCCAAACAGAACGGACCTCGGGGTGACTTTGTACCCAACGCATAAATCTGCTAGGTTTGAGTCTTCCTACTTGCACTTCACACATATCAATGGCCTTGCAAACCATTGGTGATCTCTTTTTCCTTATTTGCTACATACCAGGGTTTTTATACATACAAAGGTTTATTTACTCACTTACACATGAACTCGCTCAACATTATTGTTGATTTTTCAACTTACATGTATTTCAGGGAATTAAAGGATCTGGCGCGGTATGACACGTTTTCCCGCTGCATTAGTCTCGAGGTCATCCGAGTTTAAGGGATGTGACTTTTTCCTGGACGAGTCACAGTTCTTAAACTGTGTTCATTTCTTGTTGGTGTTGTGTCTTTTGAACACTGTTTATGTTTGTTAGGATGTGATATCCGTTAAGACAATGTTGTGGTTCTTTACTCTTCAAACTTATTTTAATGGATGATCTTGCATGGTTTTTATTTCATATAGCTTGTTGTGATTAAGCTATGGTATTAAGAAGTCACACCAAAATAACCATGCTTCCGCAAAGCCAGGGTGTGACACTGATGATGTGTCGAAAGGTTTTTACACATTTAGTAAGCTATTTTCGGGATATAAACCTAAATCAATATCTTGCTTATTTCATGGGGATCATCTCTTGGATATATAGGTAACCCCTAAAATCTTGTTTGAAAGATTGCCTGTTTCTGAGATACGAGGTCTATATACTTAGTGATATCTGGGGTATTATACCAGGACTTCTGATTTTGCGGAAGCAATAGCCTAGTCCTCGTATAATACTTTATGCGCTTTAAATATAAAGCTTTCCCTCAGTATAAAAATTGATAAATATCGAAAGATACGAATCAAGTGCTCAAGTGCTGTTATAAAGAAGAACCCTAAGTGGGACACACCTCAAAGTCGAGCCATCATCTCTCTGTCTGAACGGAAGTTCTAACCTGAGCTCTCATGGTCTCACAATACCCTGAAAACAGATATCATTATTGTATAATCATCTGTAAGACTGAATATAGGGAATCTGGATATGAGAGTATATTCTGAGGTGGGACACGCGAATAAGTTAAGTTCTTACAACACTAAATCCGTATCCTGAATCAGTTGAACTTTGTGTGAGAATTTAAGTGGACCAGTATATTGACAATCTAGGTGAATCGTTTAAAACTTAATGTGAAATGTAAGCTCAACGTTGCTAGTGACATGTCGGTAGCTGATATGATCCTCTAACACAGCTCACAAAAACTTGTTTGTAAATAGTTTCCTGTTATTTCATGTCAGCGTAAACCCAAAAAGATTTTCAGTGTGTTTTGACATAAACTTTCTAAAATTCAAAAATATTTTATTTCTGCTTTAGTTTTGACAAACTATTGTAGAGAGCTGATCTTCAGAATCTCGGATGCGATGTAGAGAAAGTTTTTGCTGAACGACTGGGTTGGGAGCTAATCTGAAGGTTTGGGAAACTTCAAATGTTAATCAAGTTCATTGAATTGAAACTTGTATATTTTAGAAAAAGTTGAAAGTTTGTTTAAAAATGTCAGTTGGTTCGAATCGGGTCAACCAAGGTCATTAACTTGGACTTGGTCGACAAATTGAGTAACCAGGGTCATTAACTTGGACCTGGATACTTGAGTGGATATCAAAAACTGATAAAAATCGAAAAAGTTTGAATTTTGAAAATTTTGGTTTGGAGAGTCACCCAAACGGATGACCATCAGATTGGATGGCCATCCCGAGTGGATGCATCCCCTATAAATAGTCATTCGTCAGTTATCAGATTGGATGGCCTTCCGTCACTCTGCCAAAATTTTCTTTGATTTCCTACTTTGATTCTAAGCCATTTTCTTGCTGGATCTTTTACAGAGGCTTGTTGGTTTGCACATCATTCACTATGGTGAAGGTAAGTTCCCCTGATTTCATCGTTTAATACGTGTTTTTGACGTTTGAACATACCGACTGTGCCAACATCAAACTTTCTTAGATCTAGGCTTTGTTTGTGGATGATTGTTGAAATTTATCATAGATCTAGTCAAATCAGCCTTAGATTTAAGTGTTTACCGTTCCAATTTCATCAAAACATCACTAGATTTGAATCTAGATCCATTCGACATGTTCGAACTGTCGACATGCTTTTTCTTAGATCTAGAACAAATTAGGTAGTTTTTGGAGAAATTGAGCATAGGGTTTTGTTAATCGGCGATAGTTTTGAGAGAAATTGAGTTCAATTTTGCAAAAACATGATAAATTTGAATTGATGTGTTTGAGTGTTCATAGTTGTTCTTCATTGTCACTCGAATGACCATCCGAACCATATCACTATCTTGTTTGAATGATCATTGAGTGCTTAACTGTTTTCACTCGGATGACCATTCGATCGGATGACCATCTGATCGGATGACCATCTGAACCATCATACAACCATATCACTATCTTATTCTTTTTGCCATTCGGTCGAATGACCATCCGGACCATGTTGCTTTCATGTTTATTTTACCATCCGATCGAATGGTCATTCGGACCATTTCTTATTCGAACCATTTGTAAATCAGACCATATCCATCCGAGCGGATGACCATCCGGTCAGATGGCCATTCGACAACTTGTCCATTCGAGTGGAGTGCACAGTGTAAAGTGTTAGAAAATTTTTCATAGTTTTGAAAATTTGTCACTGTGTACTATGTATCTCGAGAAGCGTGCATATCCTGATAATGAAATTTTTGTAGGCAACGGCTTCTGATTTCCACAACAAACACAATATATGTTGTGTTTTGGATGAGAATTAACCAAACATTGATCCATTCAAAGACGTAGTACCATTCTTAAAGGAGAGTAGGATTTTTAAAGCATTGACCGATAGGCACAAGTGTTACGGTTCTCACGTTAGATTATTTTGGAATGCCGCACATTACATGGAAAGTGAGAAGGCAATACACTCAGCTGTGAGGATCAAGGACGCAAATGACAAAGACGTTGATTTACCGGTGAAGATCACAGTGGGAGATATTAGACGAGTGTTGGACTTGCAGGATAAAGATGAAGATCCCATAATTGGTTCCGAACGTTTGTGCAAGGGATTCTGGTTACATATGGGATATACTGGATTCATCAATGATAAAGGTTACACGAAGTCAAAATTCTGCAGACCTTACAAGTTCCTTGTTCACTGTGTAATACATGCATTAGCACATAGGAAAGGTGCATTTGACGAAGCTTCAGATTACATCATGAACATCATTTCAAGCTTAGTGCTCAATCGGCCTTACAACATTTCCCAAGTGATATTCAATCACATGTTGGACAATATTAGGGTGAAAAGTATGTCCAATATCCGATATTTGTGCAGATGTCGATAGATGATCAAATTCCAAATCTGCCGAAGGATCCTAGTGATGAACTACTGTTAGAGCACATGGACAGTGAGACGTTGAAAGAGTTGGATGTATACAGAGGAGTGAAACTGGAAGATGAATCGAAGTATAGGCAGGAGTTTGGAAAGATAAAGAAGCCGGATTATGTAGCACCAGAGGGTGACAACTGGAGACATGATGATAGTAATTCGGATTATGAAACAGATGGAATGAAGCTACTTAGTCTTAAGAAGACACGTTGGTGGTTTGTGAGAGATGAAAAGAGGAAAAGAACTTCAAAAGTGTCTACGCCGAAAGTCGTGATTAAGGGTAAAACTAAGAAGCAGGAATCACCAAAAAGGTTGGTAGATAAATGTAAGACCCTTCATATAGATTTAATATTTTTTTTTCATATCTTGTACATTTATATATAAAAATGCCACTTTATGAAGCTTTGATGTAAAAACATTAATATAACGTTCAAACCATTTCAACAATACTTACAAAAGTTCTAATCTTCACAAGATAGTTATAAGTTTCTACATAAGTTTTTCAAACATCCATAAAGGATTTAATACCAAAACATAATTTCATTGTGGAAGCTTTGTTAATTTGCGTGTTCGGTTCTATCATCGACTTGATCATCATCCGGAGCGTTTCCATTTTGTTACCTATAATCATAAATGTTAGTTATAGAAATATATAACTTAAATAAACAATTCTACAGCCCAAACAATCAGACTGAACAACTTTTACTGACTTCGCAACCCATCGCATGCCGCGACGGGAACTCAAGTTGTTGTCGCATGGCGCGACAATGGTCGCGGGCCGCGAACACAGGACCTACACCCAGTCACGTGACGCGAGGGTCCCAATTTGACAGAAAGATTTATATTCAGACCTGCACTTTTCCAGCTCAAATTACTTTTACGAAAATGATCATAACTCGTTCGTTATTGATCTGATTTACGTCACGTTTCTTCCTACGTGATCATAATTCAATCATCTATAATATAGGATCAAAATCCAATATCTAAGTGAACAATTTTCTTATTTTTAAGCCCTCGACGTTATAATAATTTCAAGTTATTTTGACCCATTTGAGTTTTTAACATCAATTTGGTCAGAATGACTATCCGTTTTACACTAACAACACAATTTGGATATTCGCTAATACTAGGGCTATAACCATGAAGTTTATATGCCCATTATGTTTATATGTATGTTAATTATTCGACCCGTTTAACTATGACTAGTTAAACAAATTTAACACAAATCCTATATTAAGAATTTGCGCATATTTCAGTCATACTCAAACCTGAGTTCATGACTTAGATTCAACGTTACCCTTTCTAGGCTAACGACTATAATTTATCTTATTTCAAAATACGGCATCATTTCGACGTCTTTAAATTGTGCAACATTCCCGGTTTGCATCAAGACATCCAATTTATCCGCTTAGCTTTCTTAGCGACATCCATCCCTTTATTCCACCAAGTTTCATTTCTTTCGTTGTTTTGACCCGTTTGGTTTCATTAGCGACATCCATCGCTTTATTTTACCAAACATTCGTCATTTGAGTCAAATTGACCCATTTGACTATTATAGTGAAATCCATCACTTTTATTGTGTAACTTAACTTTAAACTCTTAATTAATTCGTTCGGTTTGTCTATACAGAACCTACCGTTTTGACATTCTCTGAACTTCTAATGATACCTTTATCGTTTAATAACATCTGACGTAAATTAATAATGAAATCTACGAAGCGCATAGCCACGTACCTTTCAAGCTTTCCTTTCAAACGACTATCCGTTCCACCTTGATTACTTGATGATCCACCCAAATTGCCTATAGAATTCAATTCGAACATATCGTTTAGAATTCATATTTCCATATTCGACCTACAACGCGTCTAGCTAAATCAATTAAGTGACTCTTCCATGTTTATCACTTATTTAAAATTCATTTAGACATTTTATCGAACATCTTAAGGGCGTAATCCTTATAAGACTATTATCATGTTCATGGTTTACTAGTTAACCATATCGAAACATCAAATTCATACTAATATGACAAGAATACCATAAACGATACTTGAACTTGCATTATAAGAATTAAATAACATCAATTATCACAACGATTCAAGTAGTTTTCACAAAATCCATATAACCCACATATGCTACACATTGAAATCACTAGGTTATAACATGAATTCATCAATTTCATATCTAAGACTTGTGTCCTAGACCTTTAATCATCGTAATTTTTGTTAGTGCATATGTCTGTTGACTTCGTCTTGTATCGATTCATGTACTAGATTGATAGACCAAGACGCGTAGTACGAGAAAAACGGGAAACAGGGCTGAACTAGCCACTTCACATGAAGTGACAGTTCGTGCGACCTGGAAATAAGCCAGTTCGTGCGACCTGGCATGGCTAGTTCAGGCGACCTGGCTATCCCTATATATAGGAGGTCTTGGGTCTTCATTTGTAACTGTTGGATTCCGGTAGCGAAGCTCTGCTGAAGTGTCGCAGCTCTTGTAATGTTGTGAAATCAATACAAACGACAGTTAATCTACTTCTAAGTGTATATCAAGTTGCAATGAAGATCAAATCACTGAATTCTGCCTCTGATTTGGTCTAGAACTCTTCTGATCGACTCATTTGATCGATTCACCGATCCTACAATTGGTATCAGAGCTCAGGAGGAAGAGTTCTTACCATTTCAGCTTGTTTTCAAGGATAAAATCTGTTTTCTACTCACTTCTAACCATTTTCTACACATTTTCTTCAAAATTTCAATGAATTTACGGTTAAAAAGATCTGATTTCGTGATATAATACGTGAAACACTGTTTTAATCAATCCATGAACAAATCAGACCTAAAATCAACCTAAAACTTGATAAATTGACCAAACCGCGTGAAAAACATATTCAGATCGTTCGAAATGTATCAGGTCGTGTGAAATAACTTCCAGTTCGCACGAGGTGATCATCCAGGTCGTACAAACTGAATTTCAGATCGTTTGACATAAGGTTTCAGGTCGCACGGGGTGGTCAAATCGCACAGGTTGCTCAGATCGTGTGAGATCTTCAGGTCGCACGGATTGGAATTGAATCAGGTCGCTTGAAATTGTTCAGGTCGCACGGGTTGAACCAGTTTAGGTCGTACTAGCTGTTTGAGAGTGTATCAAATCGTTTGAAGGTTATCAGTTCGCACGAGTTGCTCAGATCGTTTGAACTTTGTGAATTTTTAAAACCTAAACATGGAAAACGAATTCTACAACGCATTTGCTACTCCGATCACTATGGCTCAGAACGTGAACTTAGAGAATGAAATGGGCACCATGCAAAAACCGCCTAAGCTCATGAATATTGAGGAGTATAATGGATGGGTGGAACGATTCGAAAATTGGGTTCAAGCGAATCACTTAGAGGCGTGGGAATGTGTTGAAGAACGATATGTTAGACCGATTGATGAAGACGGAGAGATTGTTGCTATTAAAGATTTAGATGACCAAGATAAAAAGAAATACAAAAGTGAAAAGATGATGATCAGTATATTGCAACAAGCTATTAAGGAAGACATCTTGATTTTATTACAACCCAACGGAAGTGCACACTCAATGTGGAAAGCACTAAAAATGAAGTTTGTTGGAAGCTTAGACATGATCAAGAACAAAAAATCGCTTTTGAAGAAAGAATTTGATCTATTTCGTGGATTAAAAACGGAAAACACCAAAATGATTATAGAAAGATATTGTAACTTGGTGGTTAACATGAAGCGATTGGATATCAAGAAAGATAGAGAAGAATGGGTTGAAACGTTGGCTGATGCGTTACCACAAGATGTTTGGGGCACGTATCTTATGATTTTGAAACATAATGGTGAATTTGCGAATCTATCGCTGAGCAAGTTTATTGAAAAACTCGAAGTTCAAGAGATGGAACAACGGAAGATGGAGAAAATGAAGAATTCTAATGGTGAACAAGACATTGGTTTGTACTACAAAGGAAGTACGATTGATAAGACCAACAATGCACCAAAGATCGAAACTGCATTTAACGCAAACAGTTCTTCTGGAGGGTCATCTCAAGGATCAAACAACAATATTGGATTTTCTTCATATCCATCATTTGATCCAAATTTTTCAGCAACCAATTCTAAACCGCAAAGCTCATACAACAATAATGGCCAAGTTATAAAATGCAACATTGCATTACATCTTTAGAATGGTCAGAATTTCTCGGAAGAGGTTGCCAAAGGTCATATGTCTTTATTGGTGACCGTGTTAGAGTCTTATGAAAGTTTGGTAGCCGGAAGGATTGGTAATCAAATGTTGACCAAAGAGGATTATGATCAGATTGATGCTGAAGAGATGGAACTAATGGATATAAAGTGGTGTATGGCTAGTGTGTTGAGAAGAGCTGAGAAGTTTAAACAGATCACTGGAAGAGATGATTTCCGTGATGCTGGAACTTCACCTTTAGGTTTTGATAAATCTAAAGTTACTTGTTTTGGTTGCAGGGAAAAGGGGCACTTTAAGCGAGAATGCACAAATCGCGAAGCAAGTGGAGCTCAAAATCCATTCGGCAACAATGATTATCATCGAAAAGCGATCTATCATCAAATTGCTCAACAGCCACAAACTTCACATGCTAGGAAGGAGATCGAAGAGCCATCAAAGAAAGCTTATCTAGTTCATCAAGACGATGAGAGAATTCCAGAAGGTTTCAATTGGGATGATTATAATCCTAACAGACCTTCAAATTCTAAAGCATTTGTTGCTCAAATTTATGAAGATTCAACTGCTTAAGATGAAATAACATATGCTTATTATGAATCTCAGCAATTCAGTCCTAAAAAGACAGAAGAAGAACCAGTTTCAAAAGAAGATGCTTCAGAAAAGGCACCAATCTTTGATCACTCATCAGATGAAGAAAGTGATGATGATAGTGAAGAAATTCAAAAACTTGAACATTATAAAAGAGAATTTTCACCTGAAAGATATAATTTGTATTTTGCAGGTAAAATGGAAGAGATCAAAGAAAGACAAGCTGCGAAAAAGAAGAATCATAAGGCAGCAACTGTTAAAGAAAAGATCAAGCCTGAGGAAAATGTTTGAGTAATAAAGAAGCAGGTTAAAGAAATTCCAGCTATCAAGGTTGAGAAGGAAGCAGATACTGAAAAGATACCTGAGAAGTGTGAAAATTGTGATACTGTGAAAAGACACAACAACAAATTGATTCATAACATAAACAGACTGAAAGAATCGTATGATGTTTTAAACAAAACTATGAATCAATATAGCAAGTCAAGCAATGAACAAGAGATAGCTATGAAGACACTCAATGGAGCATTCATGACGAAGTAGAAAATCATCAATAAGTACATTGAGAAATGTGCTGAACTTGAACAAAAATTGGAAACTCAGAGGATAGAAACTGAGAGGGTAAACAGGTTATTGAAAAGTTATTCATGTGCTTCTTACGTAATTGATAGGATTTACCCTACAGTAGAAGGCATGGAAGCGTTTGAAGAGAAGAAATCTGAAGTACAGGATACTGGTAAGAAACATAGTACCAATTATACAAAGTGTCCACCTCCGCTTGAAGAAGGATATTCTCCATGAAATCCTAATTCAAAAAGAGTCAAAAAGGCAACCAATTTAAAGTGGGAACTGAAACTTCAGATGGATTGCCAAATAATATTGACATCACCTTCACAGGGTCTGACACTGATCATGAGTCTGAGTTAATAAAGAAAGTGGTTGATCAGGTGTTGGATAAAGATGAGGAGTCAAAGTCTGAGTCTGAGACTTCGAGTTCATCAGACAACAGTTCGAAATCATCAGTCAAAAGGGTTTACAATAATGATTTTCTGATATCAAAAAAATAATTTGAATGACGAAACATTCAAAGTAGCATATACTTTGAATGATTATGACAAATTATATTCTGATGAAGAATTTCCAATAAGAGGTGTTAAAACTGAAATGATTAACAAGGTTTTCAAATTAACAGAAATTAATATTTCTGAAATAAAAGATGTAAATCTTACTGAAAAACCTAAAAAATACACTTCAAGAGTTCAACAAAGATTGAAAAAGAAAAAGGGTTACATTTCTGGTTCAGGTTATCGAAAGAAACCAAACCATAATAGTAATTTCAAAAAGAAAGGATTAGGTTTTATTCCAAAAGAAAATGAAAAATATATTAAAGATTTTAAATCGAAAGTTGTTTTTGTATCAGGAACATCTTCTGAAGAAGAACAAGAGAATTTGTTTAGAAAACAGACGAACAAAGAATTCCTTGCTAAGAAGCAAGAGGAAATGAAGAATGATGTTGCTCAGAAGAAGGAGATGAGAACCTGTTACCAATGCAAAAAAGTTGGTCACATCGCCTGGAACTGTCCAAAGGCAACCAACATAAAACAGGAAGTTTCTTCTAAACTCAAAGAAAAAATTGTTGATAAAAATGAACCACCAACGGACAAATTCAAAGTGTTTAAAAATTCTACATTTGAAGTTGGTGAGAGTTCAAAATGTTTTTACAAAAGAAGAGTGAATCTTAATAACCAAATGTGGGTTGCTAAGAAATCAGATGTTAAATCTGGCGATGAGTTTGTTTCTTCGGAAGCAAATGAGCCACTTTCTGGCGATGAATCTGACTCGTCAAAGTTAGAGGAGCCACCAGTTGAGCTAAAAAGTGATAATTCCGTTCTGAAAATGGATGATGCAAATTTTCCACCATTGTCAAATGGAAACTTAAAGCAAAAAATTGGCAAAGTTGAGATTTCAAATCGATGCTTTTCTGAAAAGAAAGAATTTGATGTTGAAAAAGCCTTTAACCCTAAAGTTCTAAATATTTTTGGAAAAATGGTTGACGGGAAGGTCAAAGGGGTAAAGGAATTCTATGAAAAGAAGAAGAAAGGAAAAAACCGAGTGATGATGACTCGGAATCACCCAAGGACCGTCAGGCTTGGGTGAATCTCTTTAACTAAAAATCCTGACTTGCCGGAGCTTCCAAGTTGGTAATCGTGGAGCATGAATCGGCATCATTCTTGAAAAATGTTTTGAAAAATGTCAAGTGTTAATTTTTACAAGTGGTTAAAAGAACAATGTGATGAAACCCCATGATGTGTGAAATCAACAAAACTAATTTTTCGGAAAAACCATTTTGATTAAAACAAACTTAAGTGTTTTGAAATCATAATGGGAAAATAGTTTGTTGTCAGGGGGGTTCTAATTGTTTACGCCAAGTGGATGGAGAATTGAAGCAATTCACATCAGTTTGTCATCTTACTTGTACAGTTTATTGTTTTTATTTTCAAATTTTCCCGGAAAATCAAAAATTGAAACATATTTTTGATTTTAGGGGGAGTAAAAAATTTTAGAAATTTTGAAAATTTGAAAAATCCAAAAACATGATAAAATCTAAAAATCAAAAAGATCGAAAATTCAAAATGAGTTTTGTTGTGAAAAAGAGGAAATGATAGTACATCAGTAGACAATCACAATACACTAAAGAATTGGAAAGTTAAAATGTGATAAACGGTCTCACTGATGATATGCCAGTAGGTTTTTACACGCTTAGTAGATTGTTTTTGAGATATAAACCTAAATATCAAATACTTACTTATCTTGTGGGGAACATCTCTCGGATATATAGGTAACCCCTGAAATCTTGTTTGAAGGGCTTTCTATTTCTGACATACTAGGTCTTTGTGCGTGATGATATCTGGGGTATTATACCAGGACTTCTGATTTTGCGGGAGCAATAGCCTAGTCCTCGTATAATACTCTGCACTGCTTTAATCATAAATCCCACCCTCAGCATAAAAAATGATGAAACATTGAAAAATGCTAATCATGTGCTGTTGAAGAAAAGATTCTCTAAAGGGAACACACCTAAAAGTCGAGTCATCATCTCTCTGATTTTGCGGAAGCAATAGCCTGAGCTCTCATGGCCTCGCATTTACCCATTTACAGATATCATTAGTGTACATTCACTTGTAAGACTGAATATAGGAGTCTGGATACGGGAGTATATTCTGAGGTGGGACACGCGAATAAGTTTAAGTACATTAAAACACTAATTCTCGTATCTCGAAACAATTGAACTTTGTGTGAAAATTTAAGTGGATCAGTATACTGACAATCTAAGTGAATCGTTTAGAACTTAAAGTGTTTAAAGCTCAACGGTGCTAGTGATTTGTCAAAATCTGATATGATTCACTTACACAAACTCACAAAAATTTGTCTGTAAATATTTCTTTATTGCATTTTAACACGCTGAAAATTTTAAAAAAACCCAAAAAGAATGTGTTTTAGCATAAATTTTGAAAAATCAAAAAGATTTTATTTCATCTTATTTTCGACCACTGATGTTGAAAAGCTGATTTTCAAAATCCCAAGTGCTAAACATGATGAACAACAGTGGGTTGGGAGAGTGTGTTTGAAATGAAAAATGAAGTTAAAGTTTGAGATTATTTGAGAAACTAATAGTAAAATCAGTGATTAGTTAATCAAGATTATTAATTTGAACTTGATATAACTGTTGATGATGATTGAACGATATCTACAAGTGGATTCTAAATTTGTTAAATGTTAACAATTGTGAAATTTACTTTTGGGAAGAGTATATGCAGGTAAAAAGCTTTGAAAGAGCTAGGTTTCGACTCCTGAGGATTTCTGCGTAAGCATATGCAGATTAGAGCCAGATTTCTAATTCTGTTGCTACGGAGAACAAGGAGACGTTGCTGAACCTGTGAAAGCTGTAGAGCCAGATTCAGATCTTGGGATAGCGCTCGAGATAGAAGCTACTAATGCTGATGAGCTTAAAGAATCAAGAGATCTGATCAAGAGAATTTGAAGAGTCAAGTTGAGATTCTGATAGAAGAAGATAGAGATTGATAAGGATGCTTACAGAGAAAGATACTTTGGAAAGAGCGTGAAGACTGATCAAGACTGAAGACTTGACACACTGAAGACTCGTCATCATCCAAGGGGGAGTTTGTTAGTGCATATATCTGTTGACTTTGTCTTGTATCGAGTCATGTACTAGATTGATAGACCAAGACGCGTAGTACAAGAAAAACGGGAAACAGGGTTGAACTAGCCACCTCGCATGAAGTGACAGTTTGTGCGACCTGGCATGGCTAGTTCATGCGACCTGGTTGTCCCTATATATAGGAGGTCTTGGGTCTTCATTTATAACTGTTGGATTCCGGGAGCGAAGCTCTGCCGAAGTGTCGCCAGCTCTTGTAATGTTGTGAAATCAATACAAACGACAGTTAATCTACTTCTAAGTGTATATCAAGCTGCAATGAAGATCAAATCACTGAATTCCGCCTCTGATTTGGTCTAGAACTCTTCTGATCGACTCATTTGATCAATTCACATATCCTACAATTTTACCATAACATCAATGAATTCTTCAATAACTTCAGTTATGAGAATTCAAGAAGAATCAAACATTACCAAAGATTGAAATTAAACATACCTTGTGATCCTCCAACTATAGTGATCACGAATTTAGCTTAGAATCAAGTTCAACTGGGTTTTCTCTCTTTGATTTTGATGAGAAATTTAGTGAGTTTAGGGTTTTGTAGATGAACTCTGTTCCTGCCTGTGTTTTTGATCGACCAGAGGGTTCTCACACACCTAATGTGTGTGTTTTAAAACTTATCTTGTTTTAAATAAAAGATCTTTCAAAAATTGTCAAATTTAGTCCCTCTAGTTTTAGGATATGTATAATGGCTAAAATCTCATGATTCCCCATCTTTATATAGCATAATTTTAACTAGGTCAATTATTCCTAGTTTTTATTCTCACTATTTTATTATTATACATGTATACACACATATACAATTTAATATTTTTGGGGTGTTACAATAAATCATTTGAATATTTTTCTGACAATGTTAATGTTTGTGTTGCAGAAACAAAGAAGAAGAAATCACCACCATGCCTAGTCGATGAGCATATGATTCCTCCACAGAAGTGATTAAACAAGGCATTGATCTACTAAAGATGTCTTTTGCTTATTACGAAAAACTATCTACTACTCAGAGTACTCAAGATGCGGCAAAGACAACGGAAAATGTTGAAGCTGGTGGAGAAGGTGTGAAAGAGACGTTCGTTGAAGGAGAGGTGCATACGGATTCAAGCGAAACGGAAAGTGTCATTGATCCTACAAAGATAGCACCGACGTCTTATATCAGTGGTAAATTCATGTTAAAGAAAAGTCCAAAGAAGAAGAAAGCGTCTGATGAGGAAGATGCTACTTATGTTCCAACACCTGTTGCAAAAGAAAAGCTCAAAAAGAAAGGAATTCAAAAGAGAAAGGCACGTCCAACAGGTGATCTTCCAAGAAGAATGAAAAGCAGAAAAGATTCAACTTCTATTCCAGAACAAGTTCTAGAATTTGAAAGAGTTGAAGACGTAGAAGTGGAGATAACTGGAACTAGAAAGGCGACACCTCCACCATCACCTATTAATAAAACAATTCATATTTCTGAAGATCTTGAAAAGACTCCAGATCAGCCACCAAAGACAGACCAGCCACCAAAGACAGTGGAAGAGCCAACTTCAGCGACAAAGAAACCACAAACTTCTCAAAGCTCAAGCCACGGGTTTCCAAAGGTTCCTACTGATCTACCGTCTGATTTTGGTGATTGGTTCAATGACGGAAAGGTGAATGCATTGATGAGGAAGGTGATTATTTTGGAGAAAGCGAAAGCCGAAACTAAAGCAGAGCTTAAGGCTATGAAAGAAAAGCTTAAAGATGTTGAAGCTAAGAACGTCGCATTGAGAAATGAAGTTGAAGAGCAGTCAGATGTAATTGAACTGCTGGCAGAGAAGATCATGGAAGTTAATGCTCAGTACAAATCAATGGATGAGTCTCACAAAACGTTGATGGATATTGTTGGTGATCTGCCCACATCAACTGCAAATGAAAATGAAGTTTTGAAGAAAGAAGTAGAAGCGTTGAAAGTAGACAAGGTTATCAAAGATGAACAACTCAACATGCTTTATACTCTGATTGAAAACAAGCTTGGAATCAATGTTCAAGCAGTCTACGACGAGATAGAGATCCAAAGGGTCGAGGCTCGGAGGATAGAAAGAGAGAAAAGACTTGTAGAAGAAGCTGCTGAAGCACGGAAAGATAAAAAGAAGGGTCTTGTGATCGACACTAAAGAAATACTGGGATCAACAAGTCAGCCTGAACCTTCACAAGAAGATGATGAGGTAAATGCCTCTAACACTGAAGCTAATATTAATGATGTTGAAATGAAAGAGGCAGAGGTAGAGGTTGAGGCAGATGTTGTAGTAAACCTTGATATTATACCAGTTGGGGAAGTGAAGGATGTGATCCATAGTGAGTTTGCTAGCCTTAGACAAATTGAGGTTGAGCGTCGTAGATTGAAGGCTAAGATGAATAAGTTCAAAGTTGTTGATGATGATAAAGAGTTGGATGAAATGTTTGGTGATGATGATGGTAAAGACAACAAAGATAAAAAGGATGATAAAGATGATAAGAATGATGATGATGATCAAGGTGATATGGTTTCTTGGTTACAAAGTCATCAGGTCCGAGTACAATTGAATATTTTTTAAATGATGAGCTGAACGAGCAACGTGAAGAAGATCAGCATCATGGGGAATCGTCGTCGGGAACCAACCATGCTATTAATGAGGTATTCCTTAATCTCCCTAAAGTTATTTATTTAAATCACGCAAAGGAAGAGGGGGAGTTAGTCGAGAACTGGACTAGGGAGTCCATGTTAGAAGAGTTGGATATGGATGATGACAGGTTTAAGTTTGATATTGACGAGGAGATTCCACCGACTCCAGACAGGGAGTATTCCTTCAAGTTTGTGAACGAAGCCGATAACTTCAACGATGTAATAATAGAGGAAGGATCAGAGTCTGACGAAGATACTCCATTTCATTATTCTGGGTTAGATGATGATTTTCCTACCTTTAATGAACTGTTCCATTCGCACAACGAAGAGGAAGTTAGGAGGAAAGTGGTTGAGAAGATTGCTTCTGAGGGTATTCCTGATACAGTTTCTAAAGAAGATCTTTTGGAAGAAAGAAAAAGATGGTTCAAAGTGATGCCTGAGGAGAGGAAGTTTAAAAGGTCGTTACAGTTCTTTACGAGACATCCTGATAAGTCTCTTGGGGACATTTTGTCATAGGGGTACTTAGAAAATTTGAAGGTGTATGCGATCAAGAGAGAGTTTGGGGTACAGTAATTTAAATTCCTATCTGATATAAAGACCTTACCTTGGTGGGATGTGGAAGAACTGGTGCAGACAAAGAATATCAAATAGTACTATTGTGGGCCTGAAGTTAAATGTCATGAGCAGAAGCTGTGGGATTACATTAAGCTGCAAGCAAAATCAAATTTTCCAGATTGGAAGCCACACCAACCAAAGAAGATTGTAAAGATCGATCGTGTCACGGGTGAAAAAGATTTCACATTGAAGATCAGACGTCCTAGGTGTTTGAAGAATATGCCACTACGTGCAATGGAGCAAGACTTTTATAAAGACTTTAAAGGTTGGATCGTCAACCCTAGTACTTGTGAAGTTGTGATCACATTGTTTGATGCGAAGACAGGAGATTGTAGACACATACACGTGTTAGATCCTATGTGGTTGGTAAATTGCTCGAAGAAAGACATCGGATGCTTATTCTTCAACAAGATCAGCTACAACGAACCTGATAAGGTACAAGCTCAACAATATCAGAAGTTAGTGAATGTATGCTTTCCAAAAGATATCAATTTTGGAAGATACTGGGAGTCAAAGTTCAGAGATCTTGAATTGGAAGAATTTCTGAAGACAGAGCGTAGAAGTGAAAGAATGAAAGAGGTGAAAGCTAAAGCTGCTCAATGGGGAAGATGGAAGTTAGCATGGCCTCTTACTGATCAAACACCTATTGAGTCACAAGAAAAGAAGATTCTGAGATGGTCCAAGGCTAAAGATGGTGATCTGGAATATGGAAAATGGTGGATTAATACTGGAAGACCTCTGAGGCAGAAAATGCTAGAAGAAAGGAAATAGGAGAGGAGAAGGAAAGCAAGAGGTAGAAGACGCAACACGAAGACTCGTTGAATACTATACAGGAAGAAAGACTACAACTACATCCAAGGGGGAGTCTGTAGATGCATATTTATGTAGCTTTCGCCTGTATATTGTCTATATTATCCTGGTTGTTGTCTTTGTATAGTTTTTTTTATGTTTTATATCGAATTCGGGATGAAATGAAGTTAGTTTGTTTTGTAAAGTCCATCCGAACGGCATGTGGTTTCTCCCGGATGGAGCGCGCTTATAAATAGAGGATGCTGGCTCTTATTTGAGATCATCTGTTTTGACACCTCTGGCGGAGCTCTTGCAAAATTTCTCTTGACCCTTGTACGATTCAACTATTTCAGTGAGAATGAATGCTTTGAACGGTGTCTACGTTGTTGATCTTACTCCTACATCACAATTGGATTCCGCACAATCGTGGTGATCGCAGATCTGACCTGTGTGAGTTCAATCGAACCGAATTCCCGGTCCTCACATGTATTTTCTACGGATTATATGGAATGGTGTAATTTTCTGCGAACAAAAAACAGAAAAAGTGTTGATCAGTTAACAAGCACGGCACCGTGTCTAGATAGGCATGACCCCATGTTGTTGAGATAAAGTTTCTATTTCCTGGTTCCTAGATACTGGAAGTATGGCACGACCTCGTACTTAATTAAGCACAACCCCATGTCTTATTCGAGTAACACAGAAAACTGATTCATTCAGTACTGTAAGATAGACACGACTCCATGTAAGCCTTCTGGAAGTTAGGCACGACCCCGTGTCTGATTTGACAAGACCCATGCTAAACCTGCAGAAAGTGAAGAAAATGCAGAAAAAAGAAGAAAAACCTAAAAAGAAAAATAAAGAAGATTAAAAATGATTAGGCCGTCGATTTTAAACTTTCTTAAAATTCTTGTATCCTCGGCAACGACACCAAAAACTTGACGTGGAGCGAGCGTGTTATAATTTTTTATATATTTTTAGCACATTTAACTCAATTATCAAGCTTTAAATTTACAAAACACCATATAATACAATCACTATCTACAACACGTTAGGGCAAGTGCAACCATCGTTGGCGTAGTACAGTGATGGTAAGCTACCGAGGTCGTCCAAGGACACAAGAGCTTTGAATTCCGAAATATTGTTAACGTCTAATCTAACCAAAATTTTGAGAAAAGATGTTAGTTAGTTTTAAAAAGGAAGAATAAAATAAAATAAAATGTTAGTAAAAACAATAAACAAGATAGAATCACTTGGTTTCGACTCCTCTTTTACGTATTCTTTGATGATTTCCACACTTTCGGATTTTTAAGATATTATCTTAGTTAGTGTGGCATGTCCCTCTTTTGGAGGCAATGCTACCCTCAGCCATATTGGTCTGAGTCAGCGGGGATATAGTCCCGCAAAGCCGGATTATTGGATGGTTATTAAATAAGTTATTAATGTAAAATGTGGCATGTCCCTATTTTAGGGGCAATACCACCCTCGACCATATTGGTCTGAGTAAGCAGGGATACAGTCCCGCAAGGTCGGGTTAAAGTTTTAATAGTAGTTTATTTATAAGGGATTCAAGACGTTCTTACTTGTCCTGATTTGATGCTATCTGCCTCAAGAGAAGTCCTAATAAGCTTGAATCAAGTCCTCGTAGGATCTATACACTGAACGAGGCAAGAACTTTACTCAAATCACCCTTCTAACCCCCTTCCAGGCAATTAATGTGTTTTATATAGACCATAAAGACATGAATGAGTAAATTAAAAAAACAGGAAGAAATGATAGAGTAAAGTTCACTTTCAATATAAGAAACTATTTCTTAAAGTCATTAATACAAACCCAAATAAAAAGTAGCCAAAGCTTGGAAATCAAAAGTAATACATAAAAGATTT